>PVKE010000895.1:25768-46823 GCA_004027555.1 Craseonycteris thonglongyai | reverse complement strand
ATATTTTATTGTTTTTGACAGAGACAGAGAGAAGGGGGAGGGCCCAGAGCAGTCTCCATAGTTGTACATCATCAGTTTTCAACATGGTTTCATTCCACACAGGTGGGTGTGGGGGCTGTGCAGGGCTGGAACTGGGTTGGGAGTCAAATGGGGGGCAGGAGGGGAGGCGGGAACCGGGGGCCTCCCGCATGGGAAGCACACCTCAGTTCATCATATGGGTCCTGGGCACACAGGCCGGAGCTGGGATTCGATCCTTGGTCCCGGGGCTGCAAAGTGAGCGCTTAACCCACTGAGCCAACCCAGCTTCCCCTCAAATTTAATTAAAGCAAAGAAAGAGTAAAGATTTTTAGTGTTTAAGCTCTGATTGTGGCACATGGAAATACTTCATGGCTTTTCTGAAAACTGCATACAGCTGCTACACAAGGTTTCGGTTTCTGAAATGGAAAACCCGGTGATAAAACTAGGTGACAGATTAAGAGGATTGATTAAATGCAGCTTATAGAGACTTGTACTTTATTGGCATCTAACATCTATATTTTAATATTAGAGAAGACTCAGTATTTTTTTTCTTGGCATATGTGGCGTTTGTAAATAGGTTTACAGAAATGTTGATGCTAAGATAAGGAATAATTGATGTTCTTGTTTGTGAAAGTTACACTGAGATCACAGAAATGCTTACTAATAAAATTACTTCTGTCTTTAAAGATATACTCTGCCTTCAAGAAACTCATGATTTAGTGAGGATTCATTTAAGTCAAAATTTCCATATTGTAAATGGCTGTAGCTTCCAGTTCCTTCTCTTTGTTTTTTCTTTTCTTTCTTTTTTTTTTCTCTTCCTTTTACTTGTCTCCTCTTGATTCTCCCATCTCTTTTGCTTAAAAGATAGGACAGAATAAATGGAACTGTTGTATGAAAAAGGAGTAGTAAGAATTTCAATGGGTGGTCTTTTTATTTAAGTACGTATATGAGGTTCCAGGGATTACATGGAATTTATATCTTCTAAAATGCACAATAAAAACCAAGTAAAATTTGGTGGTCAGGTAACCATTAATTGAATTACTTTTATAATACTCTGTCGTAAAATTTGAATATAGGCATTTTTGTCCTACCCTAATTATATATGTTTCAAAGATGCTAAATTATTTATGCAAAGTTAACATAACCATTTAAAGGCCCAGACCTTGACTTTAACGTGGATCTCAAAACTCCAAGTCCAACTGTATACTATCCCAAGCTAAAGGAATTAATCAAGTTAATTAATGTCCTTTTTTTTTTTTTGCCCCAGAACTTAATGGAGGCAAGTTTATTGGGGACTATTTCATAATGGCTTGTCAAATTTATTACAGTTAGGCTCTATGCTTTGTTCTTTTATGCTTTACTTCTAGAATTGCTAGTTGCTTAAAACAAATTACAATAGACTCTCCGTTAACTAATTCTCAAATAACCAGCAAAAAAATTTTTTTTGAGATTTTGCCAGTTTCTTGAGAGTGCCGGTTGTTTAAGTTCCATGTAATGGAGAGTCTACTTAAATTTATCCAGCATCTACCAATCCTCATGAATGCTGGTTAACTGAGAGTCTATTGTATTTATGTATTGAGAAGACCTTCCCTCTGGACTCAAGTGCTGGTACTTATGACTACGTTTAGCTACATGGAATGTCCTTATTAGAAAATTGAAAAGTTATCATAAGTTGTCCATGATATAACTGAAAAATAATTTCAGTTTGTGTAGTACAGAGTTTGTTTTTTGCCTATAATGCAACAGTTTTTGCTTTCAGCACTGTGAGATTTAATGGTAAGGAAATATACACTATAATAAGTATGACAGCGTATTTACATAGCTCTTAACTTGATGACTTGATCTAATCCAAAACTTAAATTCTTTGCCCTATAGATGAAGTCAACCAGTCAGCTCCAGAATTTTTATAAATTATTAGCTTTAAGATTGACAATTTGGTTACTGGTCTAGCTACTTTTTTCATGGCAGTGGTGCTCTATTTAGATTGTATATTAATTAAGAGTAACTTTTAGGGAAGTGGTAGAGATTAAAAATAGTATTTTATATACGTTGTAAACCACGATGGTTTTTGAAATGAAGTTTTGTGAAGTAGAGAACATTTTAATAGCTATTTTGCTTTAACATTGACATTCATTATGTGAATACTTTTCTTGATTATCAAGATTATTCTCTATATCTGAAATAGTTTTTCTGAACTATATAGTTTAGCCAAATTGGAGGAAATGCAGTATATTTCATACTGAAATGCAGTACAATATTTAGTTCCATTTTTTGTAAGATAAAATTTGTTCTTTTTAGTCATAGTAAATATGTTATGGCAAAAGCCAAATAGCAGTGATTTGCATAAATTTTTAACACATCTACCTAACCAATAATGTTTACAAATCATTGCCATGAAAGGAATAGGCAAGAATTGAGATGTACATTATGATCCCAAATGTAATAACTTGAGTTGGACTTGGCTTTCATGAACAGACATCTGAATACAGGTCAATCAGATTCTTTTGCTCAAACACTGTTACACATTTCTATAAGAAGATTTCAAAATGTGGTATAGGTTTTTAAAAGAATTTGTATTTGATCTGACATATAAATCATGATAAAGTTTATTGGCCAGTATTGACTGTTTTATGCTATTTTTAAACAGTTTTATTGAGACATAATTTGTATAACATAAAATTCACCCATTTAAAGTTTACAAGTTTATTAGGTGTTAGTATATTCATGAAATTATGCAACTGTCATCATAATCTAATTTTAGAACATCATCATCACTTCAAAAAGAAACCCTCTAACTGCCAGCAGTCATTCTCCATGTTCTTTTCCCCTTCCCCCAGCTCAAGGCAACCACTAATCTACTTTCAGTCTGTATATATTTGCCTCTTCTGAACATTTCCTAAACATGAAATCATAAAATAGTGTCATTTTTGTGACTGCCTTTCACTTAAGCATACATTATTTTAGGTTCGAAGCATACATTTTTTAGGTTCACTCATGTTGTAGCATAAATCAATACTTCATTTCTTTTATGACTGAATAATATGCCACTATAGGGCTATACCATATTTATTTTATCAATTCATCAGTTGAGGGACATTTGAGTTTTTCCTACTTCTTGGTGATTATGAGTAACACTGCTATAAACATTCTTATACAAGTTTTTGTGTGAAGTATGTTCTCATTTTTCTTGGGTATATACCTAGGAATGGGATCACTGGGTCATATGGTAACTATGTTTAACCATTTGAGGAACTGATTAACTGTTTTCCAAAGGAGCTGCACCATTTTGTTCTCAAAAGTATATAAGAGCATTTCAGTCTCTCCATATGCTTGCCAATACTTGTTATCGTCTGTCTGTCTTATAGCCATTCTAGTGGGTGTATAGCAATATCTCATTCTGGTTTTATCTACATTTCTTTAATGATTAAAGATGTTGAGCATCTTTTCATGTGTTTATTATTAACCAGTGTTTACTTTATGCATGTAAACTTTAATATCAGATGTTGTTTGTGTAACTCTTATGTACTCTGCAGTTATTCAGTATTTAGGCTCTATATTCCATATAAAATAACAGTGCAGGCATACCTTAGTGATAATGCAGTTTTCTTCAGTTTCACACCACGACAATGAAGTGACTATCCCAATAAAGTGAGTCACACAAATTTTTTGGTTTCCCTGTGCATATAAAAGTATGCTGACAATACACTGTAGTCTATTAAGTATACAGTAGCATTGTGTCTAAAATAATGTACATATGTTAATACAAAAATTTATTGCTATTATGAAAAGTGCTAACCATCATACGAACCTTCAGTGAATTGTAATCCCTTTTCTGGTGGAGTGTCTTGCCTCGATGTTGATGGCTGCTGACTGATCAGGGTAGTGGTTGCTAAAGGTTGGAGGGCCCGTGGCAATTTCTTTTTTTTTTTTAAGATTTATTTTTATTGTTTTGACAGAGAGAGAAACAGAGACAGAGACAGAGAGAAAGGAGAGGGCCCAGAGCAGTCTCCATAGTTGACAGCATTAGTTTTCCATATAGCTTCACTCCACAGGTAGGCGCAGGGCTATGCAGGGCAGGAAATGGGCTGGGAGCCTCCCGCATAGGCCCCGGCAAGAACTGAACTGGGGACACATGGGTCCACCTGGGCCAGAGCCAGGATTCGATCCTTGGTCTCCAGGGCTGCAAAGCAAGCCCTTGCTTAACCCGCTGAGCCATCCCAGGTTCCCTGGCAATTTCTTAAAATAAGACAGAAATGAAGTTTACCCCATCAAATGAGCCTTCCTTTTCTTTCTTTTCTTTCTTTCTTTCTTTCATTCATTCATTTTTATTGTTTTTGGCAGAGAGAGAGAAGGTGGAGGGCCCAGAGCAGTCTCCATAGTTGTACATCCTTAGTTTTCTATATAGTTTCACTCCCCAGGTGGGTGCAGGGCTGCACAGGACAAGAACCAGGCCAGGGGCTCAGGGCTGCGCAGGGCAGGAACAGGGCCCGGTGAGAACTGAACTGGGGATACACCCCAGTTCAGCATGTGGGTCCTCATGGGCCAGGACCGAGATTCAATATTCCGACCCTGGGTCTGCAAAACAAGTACTCAACCTGCTGAGCCATCCAGCATCCCTGAGCCTTCCTTTCACAAATGATTTCTTTGTAGTGTGTGATGCTGTTTGATAGCATTTTACCTACAGTAGGACTTCTTCAAAAATTGTAATCAATTCTCTGAAATCCTGCTGCTACTTTCTCAACTATACTTATGTAATATTCTCAATCCTTAGTTGTTTCAACAGTCATCACAGCATCTTCACCAGGAATACATTTCATATCAAGAAACCATGTTCTTTGATCATAATAAGAAATAAATGAATCACAAATTCATGCTCCACTTCTAGTTTTCTTGCTATTTCTACCACATCTACAATTACTTCTTCCACTGAAGTCTTAAACCCCCATTCAAAGTCATTCATGAGGGTTGGAATCATCTTCTAAACTACTGTTAAATGTTGATATTTTGACCTCTTTCCATGAATCACAAATGTTCTTAATGACATCTAGGATGGTGAATCTTTTCCAGAAAGTTTGCAGTTTACTTTGCTCAGATTCATCAAAGAAATCACTATCTGTTGCATTTATAGTGCTATGAATTGTATTTCTTAAATAATAAGATTTGAAAGTCTAAATTACTCTTTGATCTGTAGGCTAAGAATGGATGTTTTGTTAACAGTCATGAAAACATTAATCTCATGCATCTCCATCAGAGCTCTTGGTGACCAGGTGTGTTGGCAATGAGCAGTAATGTTTGGAATGGAATCTTTTTCTGAGCAGATCTCAGCATCGTGCTTAAAATATTTAGTAAACTGTGTTATTAACAAATGTGCTGTCATCCAGGCTTTGTTTCATTTAAAGAGCACAGGCAGAGTAGATTTAACATAATTTTTCAGGCCCCCTAGGAAATTCAGAATTGTAAATATGCATTGGCTTCAACTTAAAGTCACCAGCTCTGTTAGCCCCTAACAAGAGAGTCAGCCTGTCCTTTGAAGCTTTGAAGTCATCAATGACATCTCTCTAGCTATGAAAGTCCTAGAAGGCATCTTCTTCCAATATAAGGCTGTTTTGTCGAAATGGAAAATCTGTTGTTTATCTTAGCTGGATCTTCTGGATAATTTGGTGCAGCTTCTACATCAGCACTTGCTGCTTCATCTCACACTTCTATGTTACGGAGACAGCTTCTTTACTTAGACCTCGTGAACCTATGCTAGCTTTAAACTTTTCTTCTGTAGCTTTCTCTCCTCTCTAAGCCTTCATTCAATTGAAAGGAGGTAGGGCCTTGCTCTGGATTAGGCTTTGGCTTCATTAAGGGAATGTTGTGGCGGGATTGATTTTCTCTCCAGACTACTAAAACCTTTCTTTCTATCAAGAAGTAAAGCTGTTTTGCTTATCATTCCTGTGCTCACTGGAGTAGAATTTCTATTTTTTTTTTTTTTTTAGAACTTTTCCTTTATATTCATAATTTAGTTATCATTTTGACACAAGAGGCCTAGATTTTGGCCTGTCTCAGCTTTCAACATTTCTTTTTCACTAAGCTTAATTTTTTCTAGCTTTTGATTTAAGTGAGAGACATAACTCTTTCACTTGAACACTTGTAGGTTTATTGAACTAATGTCAACATTGTCATGTCTTAGGGAATAGGGAAGCCCAAGGAGGGGGAGAGAGACAGGGGTCTGGCTGGGTGGTCAGTGGAGCAGTTCGAACACACAACATTTGTTGGTTAAGTTCGCTGTCTTATGTGGGTGCAGCTTGTGGCACCCCAAAACAATTGTTATAGTAACATCAAAAATCTCTGATCACAGATCACCATAACATATAATAATAATGAAAAATTTTGAAATACTGTGAGAATTACCAAAATGTAACACAACATGAAGTGAGCAAATGCTGTTGGAAAATGGTACTGATAGACTTGCTCGATACAGGATTATCACAGACCTTCAATTTGTAAAAAATGCAATGTTTATGAAGTTCTATTATGTGAAGCACAATAAAACAAGATATGCCTGTATTTATATGAACACAGTCAAGGCTTAGCACTACATTATATTGGAGAATTGGAGAGATTCTGATTCATCAGTGTTTTCCAGATTTACTTGATAGGGTGTCACCACCTTTCCCAGGACAGACCCAGTTTATATTTTCCTGGCATATTTATGAGTGCCCTCTTTCATTTTGAAGTATGCTCTCATTTGAAAATAAATTATGTGGTCATCTACTGACAATTACCGTATTTTTCCATGTATAAAACAATACTTAGTTAAGTTTGTTAGACCATAAATTGTGGGGTTGTCTTACACACGGGAGTAACCCATGTGTTGATTTCTTAATGTTGGGTTAGAAAAGTAGGGGTCATCTTATACACAAAAAAATACAGTAACCTGAAGTATTTATTTAATATGCACTTGCTACCTACTAATCAGAATCTCCCAGAAAAGGGGCTAGAGATAAGTTTCTAGCAATTTCAATGTCAAGCTCATTTGTCATATATCATTCTAGCAGAATGCTTTTGTTGCTCTGTTCCCCAAAACCCGTTGTTACTGTTTTTGAGACACTGAGTTCCAAGTTAAATTTTTAGAGAAATAATCTCATGTGTTAACTAGCATCATCTATTCCCTTAAAGTGGTGATAGAAGAAGAGCGTTTGTTAACATGCATGTTGGACAGGCTCATAGGGGCAGGAGAGTATAGGAAAGGAAAATGAAATAATTTTTTGGAAGTAGGATGGTTTCAGGACGGACCTCTATTAAAAGGTATTAAAGCTGAGCTTCTCAGTAATATTTCCCTTTGAGTCTGATGAGAGTAGGGGAGAGTTTCATGGTTATGCTCTTCATACCTGAGAACTAGGAACAAGAATTAATGGGAAAGAGGGAGGTGAAAGAAGTATTAATACTTTTAGGTTTCTGAAGCCATGTTAAAAGAAATTTAGAAAGAATGGCATTGTTGGTTTTTATTTTGGGGTCAGTGGAATTTGATTGTATTCAAAGTGTATATTTTGAAGAGATGCTGATTTTTTAGATTGAAACTATGGCAAGTCCACAATTATAATTTGTCTTATAAGCATATGGGTGGAGAAATTAAATGGCCTCTGTATTTGATTTGAGGAAACTGTCATGAATTAGCCACAGAAAGATGATTTACATTGAATTTTTATTAAGACTTATCCATATTTGTGGAGTAGGTACTGTTCACTCCGAAATTCAAGAGCTAGTGACTTTATTTGTGCATATATAACTGAGAGAATGAGAGCAAATAATTACATGCCAAATGAAGGACATGGAATAATAAATAGTTGTGAAGTTCAAAAGAAAGAGAGGCTGGACTGGAGAGTTTAGGAAACGTTGTGAGGAAGAAAGTGGATCATGAAACAAACAGGTGAAGACGACAAAAGAGACAGTGATTTGGAGTTTGAGCTAGAGCTTAGGGCAAGCTTGTACAACCTGTGGCCTGTTGGGCCGCAGGCAGCCCAGGATGGCTTTGAATGTGATCCAACACAAATTCCTAAACTTTCTTAAAACATGAGATTTTTTTGCTATATATATATAGCAAAAAATGTATGTGTATAACATGTGTATATGTGTAAAAAATGTTATATATGTATATGTGTATATATATATATATATATATATATATATATATATATAGCTTATTAGCTATCATTAGTGTTAGTGTATTTTATGTGTGACCCAAGACAATTATTCTTCCAATGTGGCCTAGGGAAGCCAAACAGTTGGAACCTCCCGCCTTCAACCCCAGCCTAGAGAATAGATGTGACTCATCAGGCAGAAGAGGGTTGAAGAACATTTTAGATAAAGAGAGGAATACTGTGAGTAAAGATAATAAAAGGTGAGTGGCCTAATTTGACTATAGTCCAGGATGCATGAGGGGAAGTAACCATGGAAAGTTAAGTTTGGGCAGAATTGTAGAGGATCTTAAATGCCAAACAAACTAAAGGATTTGAATTGTGTCCTTTGAGTCAAAGGGAATTACTGAAGGTTTTTTGTTGTTTTTTGTTTTTGTTTTGTTTTTGCTTTTTTTCCTTTTTGAGCAAGGTAGTGTTGATACCGATTTTATTGCTGTATCATGGCTGTGTTTTTCTTGAAGCACTTACAACATCATGTCTGCCTCTTTATGCTGTTAACCTTTTTCTTTTCATACTTCAGTTGAACTTACCAGGAAATCAATTTTAAAATTGTCTTTTAGAGTTAGCGTGTCACCTCCTTGTTTTTATTAGTATTATCAAATCTCTTTACTTGTAATAAAGTAAAAAAGATACCATATCTGTAAGAGAGAAGGAAAGAAAGATGATCGTTACTTTTGTAGAATTAGAGTATGGCTTAATTTAGAAAATATGAATTTTTAAGTAATATGAATTTTAGGCAACATGTGGAATACTAAAAAATTCAAACATGTTGAGTCTTCTTAGTATATGATAATGCAAGTTTGCAGTCACTTCTCACTTAATGACCTACCTGTTTGGTGACCTCTCGGACTTTACAACCAGTTCTCTAGTGCAGGAAATCCCCTTTCTCAGTCTTTGTCTCATTCACAGTCAGTTAATATTCACTACATGAAGTGTTTGCAATCATGCATGACTACTTTTGTGTATAAGTGTGGTGTTGCATGATAGCTACTGAAAAATATATATCTGTGACATCATGACAGCATGAGACATCCACCTTTAAGCTTCTCTCTTATTGACCAGTTGGCTTAACAACCTAGTCATAAGAACAGAACTCTCATTAAATGAAGAGTACCTATATATTTTCTCACTACTTGACCTTTATTTTAAAATGCATATTTAGAGAAGCAAAGCAAATTCATCTTAAGAAAATTATTAGTTTGGAATATCATGAAGGATCCCTAAAGTTTATTAAAATGTCAGGTTGAGGGGAAAATGAGAAAGTCCCAAGAATATTTTTCTGTTCTTATCCATTGTTTGTTTGTTTTTCTTAACTCAGGTATACAAATAAAAATTGTGTTTAAGATGTGAAGAAATATGTATAAGGAGTTACCTGTTTACCTTTAAACCAAATTCATAACCCTAAGTGGTAGAAATACTCTTCTTTTAAAGTGTTGAGAGAATTTAATAATACAGTTTTCCTCACAGGGGTAAGTGCTTTCAGCCCATGTTGGATTATGTGTACTTTTAACACATTTAGGCTTTTAGATTTTCTATTTTCATTTTCTGTTATCTTACTGCTTTTTGACTTCCTAGGGATTACTTGTCCCTTAAATGTGGCACTGCATAAATTATTTTCATTTAATTTCCTGTGGTAGAAAATAATAAGCATTTAAGCCTCTCTAATCTGATTCTACTACATTGTTCATTCTATTTATCAGCCATTTCCTGCTAAAAAAAAACCGAAAAAACACATTGGGTGAATATCTGCAACATGCTATGCCCTGCCTTTGGACTTACACAAAAAGCAGTGATTTTGACTCTAGTCTTACAGAAAGTCAATCTAACAGGAGAGGCAATCTAGTAAGGTATTACAAATCTATTTGATAAGTTTGGTTAACAAAAAAAAGTATATATAGGGTGCAGTAGGAGCAGTATGCCTTAATTCTTACCTCAGCATTTCTTAACTCATGGGGTTAACGCTATTAAAATCATGCCCTAAAATCCTCATGAAGTTTCTTACTTCCAAGTTTTTGATCATACCATTTCTTCTAACTGAAATAACCACTTACCAGTCCTTCCCTCTCCCATTTTGTCGCATTTCCACAATGTGGTCTTAAATGCAGATTCCTTTTTGAAACATAATCCAGAGGTTTTCTTTTCCATATATTGTCCTGTGGCTATCTTTATGTGTATCATTTTCCTAATTTTTATTGCTCTGTACTTAGTATTATACGTAGTTCATCATGTGTATAACCCTACCTCCACTACCTCTTGCCTTCTTCCTACACCCAGTCAGAGACAACTGTTCTTTTTTTTTTCTTAAGGTTTTTTTTTAATTGGGAAAGCTGGGATGGCTCAGCGGGTTAAGCGCCTGCTTTGAAGCCCGGGGGACTGAGGATCAAATCCCGGCCCCGGCCCATGCGTACCCACATGCTGAACTGGGGTGTGCCCCCAGTTCAGTTCTTGCCAGGACCTATGTGGGAGGCTCCCGGCCCAGTTCCTGCCCTGCGCAGCCCTGTGCCCACCTGTGGAGTGAAACTATATGGAAAAACTAATGCTGTCAACTATGGAGACTGCTCTGGGCCCTCCCCCTTCTCTCTGTTTCTCTCTGTCTCTGTTTCTCTCTGTCAAAAAACAATAAAATAAATCTTTTAAAAAATAAAAGATTTTATTGTTTTTGACAGAGAGAAAGAGACGGAGACAGAGAGAAGGGGGAGGACCCAGAACAGTCTCCATAGTTGCACATCATTGGTTTTTTCACATAGTTTCATTCCACAGGTGGGTGCAGGGCTGCACAGGGCAGGAAATGGGCAGGGTCTCACCCTGGTGAGAACTGAACTGGGGGCACTCCCCAGTTCAGCATATGGGTCCACTCGGGCCGGGGCCGGGATTTGATCCTCGGTCCCCAGGGCTGCAAAGTGAGTGCTTAACCCACTGAGCCAATCCGGCTTCCCCAAACTGTTCATTTTAAATTAACTGAGGTCAAGGACTTGGTCAGCTAGATAATAATACCTTGTACCCTATTATATTTAAGTGTATGTAGATTAAAATGTAATTAGATATCTTGTATTAATTTGAGAAAATAGTAGGGATCAAACTTATGCCTTGAAAATACTTGGTATCAAATTTAGAAGAACTTTTTTTAAGTATAAATTCAGAAATACTCAATTGTAAGCTAAAACTCTTTCAAAATGTTGACTTGAAAAAAATTTCTCTCCCTTGGTTTGACCCCAATAAGAAATTATTGCAGTCTTTTAACTAATAGATACCCTTTTTTTTTCATGAGCTGATGATTCATGTCCTATTAACCATATGTCCATATCCCAGTTAATATTATACCCCAGCCTCAACACTGATAATTAGATTGTTTTGGCCATGAACACTAAACTGTCCTTATTCTTCCTGATATTTATATTTTTACCCTCTGGACAGAGGCATATCTTCAGGGCTGTTTGAGGAACTTATGTTTCTTGCCTAGTTAGGAGAATTGATTTCCAAAACTACAATCTTGTCCTGTTTCGAATTCTGCCATAGAAAGAACTGGTAGTGTAATCAACGAATAAAGAATACTAACCTGAGGAGAAAAGAGCGAGTGCCTAAGGAAAACCTGGAGCCACTAGCTACTAGTAGCCCCCAAACTCAGCCTGAGCATAGCTTTGTTATGTGTTGTGGCGGTTTCTAACAAGAGCCACACGGTCCCTTCATTTCAGGTACTCAAAGCCTGAAGAGAGTTATAAGCATGAGAGCAAATACTGTGTGAGAAAAGACTGAGTGCTGGTGCAAAAACTGGAGCCACTAGGTACTCAAAGCCTGAACAGAGCTATAAACACATCATGAGAGCAAATTTTGTGAGAGAAAAAGTGAGTGCTAGAAGGAGGACTGGAGCAACTAGAAACCCAAAGGAGATATCAAGATGGCCACGTGAAAGGAGACTCTTGAAACCTCTCCTGAAAAACAACGAATTGAGCAACTAAAATCCAACAAGGGAATCCCTGAGCAACAACACACAGCCTCAGCTGAGAGACCCATTCATCACAAGAAAATATCTGAAGGCCAGAGAAAGGAAAAGAGAGCTAGAGAGAAGGGAAGGGGTCAATGTGTGGAGACACACCGCGGAGCATGACCCAGAGATAGGCAGAGGAGAGAGACTGAGGTGAGAGCCTGGGAAGTCAGGCCAAGGCACAGGATGACTCTGGGTGGGTTGGGGGCCAAGAACCTACAAAAGCGGAGGCACAGGAGACCAGAGCATAGGGCAGATGGCAGGAGAGTGGCACAGGCAGCTGTAGTGTGGCATGAGTGACAGGAATGCGGTGAGAACTACTATAGTATGGCATGGGCAGCTGAAGTGTGATGCTAGCACCTGGAGTGCCACATGGGTGGTCAGAGCTTGGGGCTGGCGGCAGAGTACAGAGCGGGAAGCCGAAGCATGAGGCTGGTAGCGGGGAAGCACCAGGCTAGAGGCTGAAGCACTGCACCAGAGGCTAGAATACTGCACCAGAGGCTGGAACACAACATGGCCATGGATGGGTTAGGCCCCAGCCAGAGGATTGTACAGCCTTGGACAGAGCCTGGCTGCTTCCCCTTACTGTTTCACAAAGCTTGGTCCCACTAATTCCTTGCAGTGATTGCATATAGTCAGTTACAGCTTGGAAGCCACCTTTTCCTAACTGTGCCACAAACAGACCTGTTCCACCTTTTCCACTGATGCCATCTTGGGGAGCCAGGAAAACGCACAGGTGTGGCAGCTTCTGACTGCAGTGGGATCTCGGAGGCATAGAATATCAACGCCCACCATATCCTCCCAAAGAAAAGGCACACAGAGACCAAGGCGACTGGGCCAAAGAAGAGAAGCCCATCTTCAAGGAAATCTCCCATTGTGAGAAGACCCCAATAAATAACAAAGAGAAAATATTGTAAGATGCGCCAGCAACTCCATCTTGGAAGTGAAAGAAAGACCTCTTCTTATCTACCAGGGCAGAAGTCCTTTTGCCCAGAAAGAGAAACACTCCCAACAGCAACGAGTACCCTAGGGAACAAAGCTGCTAGAAAAGAAAAGGAAAAATCTTCCAAAACGGAACTGAAAGATACGGAAATATATGACCTAAATGACACAATTCAAGATTGCAGTTCTGAAAACACTCAGATCAAAGAAAGGCAGCTAAGCATAGAAAAGCAGCCAAATGTTCTCAGAAAGGAAATTTGTGAGCAAAAGAAATACTTTAACAAAGAAATTGGAACTATGAAAAAGAACCAATAGAAATTTTGTCGGTAAACAACACAATAAAAGAAATGAAAAATGAAATACATAGGAAGCAGAACTGACCAGATGGAGGAAAGAATTTGAGAAATTGAATTTCTTTGGAGAAATTTCTGTTCAAATGTTTTTGCCATATTTTAATGAGGTTGGTTGTTTTTTTTGTTTAGTTGTAGATGTCTTATTATTATAGCTTTGCCAGGCTTTTAATTTTAAGCAATACTTTTTTAAAACTCAAGATTCTATTATTATTTATTGACACATAAACTATTAAAATGCCATGCATGGGATTACAAGCCTAAATATTGGCTACTTCATAAAGTAATTATGTAATCAGGAGTATTGGTATCTTTTTTCTTAGCAATAATTAAAACTGTGTATCACAGATATAATTAGATACTGTGTAGCTTCAAGCTGTTTTCAGAGGGCTAAATTACACATGCAAAAATACTCATTACATATGGTTTTCAGGATGTCTTTTAAAGATTTATTGTTTGAAAGAAGGTGAGAGAGAGAAGGGGGCAGGCATAGCAGTCTCCACAGTTACACATCACTAGTTGTGACATAGCTTCACTCCACACGTAGATGTGAGGTCATGCGGGGCAGAAATTGAATCAGAGGCCTCCCACATGAAAGGTAAGAACCTTCAACCCCATCCATCCCGGCAGTTACCAGTTGCACCACAGTTCAGCATATGGGTTTGCACTGGTTAGGGCCAGAAATTGAACCCCATACCTTGCAATTGAAGGACAAGTGCTCAGCCGCTGAACTATCCCAGTATCACTGGTTTTCAGGATGTTAACTTTAGTTTTCATTCAATTCTTAATAACCCAACCTAAGATTTCTTAAAACTAGAATTCGGTCTTAACAGGTGAAATTGGTTTTAAGAAGCATTATAGGGGAAGCTGGGATGGCTCACTGGGTTAAGCGGTTGCTTTGTAACCCCAGGGACCAAAGATTGAATTCCTGCCCTGGCCCATGCGGACCCATACGCTAAACTGGGGTGTGCTTCCCATGTGGAAGGCCCTCAGTTTGGTTCTCGCCCCCCCCCCTGGTTCAGCCCTCGGCTCAAGGGGGTATGCCTCCCCAATGGGAGGCCCCTAGCCCAGATCCTGCCCTGCATGGCCCCCTCCCACCTGTATGGAACAAAACCATTTTGAAAACTGATGAGGTACAACTATGGAGATTGCTCTGGGCCCTCCCTGTTTTCTCTCTGTCTCTGTCAAAAACAATAAAATTTTTTAAAAAGAAGCATTATAACTTTCTTATAAAATTTGAATTTCCCAAATTTACGGCTCAGTCATATTAGCATTAAAAGTATGAGCCATCTAAGAAATGCTGATGCCAAAATTCTGATACCTATGTCAGTTGACTATTTTATAAATAGTCTATACATCTAGGATAAATTCAGTATTTTTTTAGAAACCTTTTCATTTTCATCGCTAGTCTTCAAAAATGTTGTATAAAAAGGCTTTTGTATTTGAAAAACGCATATCATTCACCAAGCTACAATGAAAAGTAAGGCACTAAATGAAAAAGTTGAAAGCCAATGAACTGCCAGAAACTTCTGAAATATAGAGGTACTGTTGTTGTAGGGTTTTTTGAGATTGATGTTTCTTTAAGAGAACCTCCACTTGTATTAGCTTCCTTTGATTGAAGGGACAGGAACACTTTATGAGCTAAGTGTTATGATTATAATAAAGATCTCAGGCTTCTGTTATTGCTGGAAAATGTTCATAGCAGTACCAGTAACAATAATATTCCATGGAAAAGGTATTTTAACAGCAAGATCTAGGTTTTCTTTTTAAGATTGATTTTTATTGTTTTTAGAGAGAGAGAGAGATACAGAGACAGGGAGAAAGGGGAGGGCCCAGAACAGTCTCCATAGTTGCATATCATTGGTTTTCCACATAGTTTCATTCCACAGGTGGGCACGGGGCTGTGCAGGGCAGGAACTGGGCCGGGTTCTCACCCTGGTGAGAACTGAACTGGGGGCACTCCCCAGTTCAGTATATGGGTCCACACAGGCCAGTGCTGGGATTCGATCCTCGGTCCCTGAGGCTGCAAAGTGAGTGCTTAACCCACTGAGTCATCCTGGCTTTCCCAAGATCTCATTTTAAAAGGGAATCTTTAAGAGCTAAATTTTTTCTTCCAACATTGAGTTTTTAAAATCATACATTTAAAAAATGTGTTGAGGGGAAGCTGGGATGGCTCAGCAGGTTAAGCGCTTGCTTCGCAGCCCCAACGTTCAAAAATTAAGTCCCAGTCCTGTCCCGGCCCATGTGGACCCATATGCTGAACTGGTGTGTGGCCCCAGTTAATTTCTCACTGGGGCGAGCTTCCCATGTGGGAGGCCCCAGGTTCGGCCCCCAGTTTGCGGGAATGTGCCTCCCATGCAGGAGGCCCCCAGCTGGGTTCCCACCCTGGGAGGTCTCTACCGACCTGTGTGGAACAAAACCATGTCCAAAAACTGATGACATACAGCTATGAAGACTGCTCTGGGCTCTCCCCTTTCTCTCTGTCTCTCTCTATCTCTGTCAAAAACAATAAAAAAGAAATCTTTAAAAATATGTTGAATTGCTACTCCCCAAATTCTTATGTTGAAGTCAAACCCCAGTACCTCAGATGTGACCTCATTCAGAAATAGGGTCATGGCAGGTGTCGTTAGTTAAGATGAAGTAGATGAGCTCCTAATCCAACATAATTGGTATCCTTATAAAAAGGGAAAATTTGTACCAACATGGGGTGACCAATGTCACCCCAATAAGTTTAACAGTTAAGAAAGGGGGTTGGAAACAGATCCTCATATAGGGAAATCACTACATAAACATGAATACTGCCATTTACAAGCCAAGGAGAGGGACCTGGAACAGATATCTTATAAGGAACCAATCTTGGCAGCATCTTGATTTAACATCCTCCTTTGTGCTGATGACATAATTCTGCTATTCCATTCAGCAGTCAACTTTAAAGCAATCAAGCATCAAGTCAAAACTATAATGAGATACCACTTCAAACCCACTGTGATGTCTATAGTCAAAAAGTCAGGTTATAGCAAATGTTGAGAATGTAGAGCAAGTTTGTCCAACCTATGGCCCAATACAAATTTGTAAACTTTCCTAAAACATTATGAGATTTTTTTTTTTTACAATTTTTTTCTTTTTTTTTAGCTCATCAGTATTGCTAGTGTTAATAAATTTTATGTATAGCCCAAGACAGTTCTTCTAATGTGGTCCAAGGAAGCCAAAAGGTTGGACACACCTGATGTAAAGAAATTGGAATTCTTATATGCCACCTGTGGCAATATAAAATGGCACAGCCACTTTTGAAAAACTCTGGCTCTTCCTTGAGGTTGAACATTTAAATGATTAAACCATATGACCCAGGAACTGAACTCTTGCATATAACCAAGAGAAAAGAAATGTAAGTCTAAACAAAACATGTACATGAATATTCATAGCATTATTCATGATAGTGAAAAGGTAGAAACAACCAAAATGTCCAATCAATTGATGAATGAAATGGGTGAACAAAAGTGAGTATATCCATACAGTGGAATATTACATGGCAACAAAAAGTTGGTACTGATTGATGGTACAACATGGATGAAACTTGAACATACCCTGAGTAAGGAAAGATACAGAGAAAAAACAAGTATCATGTGGTCCATATATCTAAAGACACAAAGTAAGTTAGAAGTTGCCATGGGCAGTAGGGTAAAGGGTAGAGTAGTATGATTAAGAGACATGATGGCTAAGGGGAATAGGGTTGCTCTTTGGGGTAATAAAAATGTTCTGAAATGGATTATAATAAGGGTTGTACTATTCTGAATATACTGAACGTCATTGAATTAGACTCTAATTGGAAGATCTGTATGGTATGGGAAACAAAAAACATGTGGTAAAATCACAGTAATTTGTGGTCTGGAGGAACAGTTGACTGATCTTTTATCACACATGCTATTTTTCAGGTTCTCTGATGAATACAACATTTGAAAAGATGATTAAGAAACTTAAGTTCATTCTTAGTTGTAGAGACAGAATCATTAACAACTAACTTCAGTAAAACATAAATCAAAATCGTCTTTTTGGAGCAACACCATTTAGAATTCAGATGGGAGAAAACACTATTAAAATTCTTCTACATCTTATAATTTTTATCAGTTGCCTGCATACCTAGGCCATATTGCCATATAGCCTTGTAGAAATATGTTTTACTCTTGTAGGAAAGGTGCCACTGTTTAAAGATTTATTTTTTATTGTTTTGACAGACAGAGAGAGAGAGAGAGAGAGAGAAGGGGGAAGTCCCAGAGCAGTCTCCATAGTTGTGCATCATCAGTTTTTCACATGATTTCATTCTACACAGGTGGGTGGCAGGGCGAGAACTGAGCAGGGGGCCCTCCCACATGGGAAGCATGCCCTGGGCAGGAGCCAAACCCGGGGCCTTCCACTTGGGAAGCTTGCCCTGACGGGAACTGAAATGGGAGCCTCCCACATGGGAAGCACCTCCCAGTTCAGCATATGTGTCTGCACAGGCCAGGTCCAGGACTCATTCTTGGACCCCAGGGCTAAAAGGTGAGCACTCCCCTGAGCCATCCTAGCATCCCCTAGGTGCCACTGTTTATAGATCAAGGAGCATAAGACAAACTAAAACCTAGGATCATACAGCTTTTTTTTTTCCTCCACTCAATTCGTAACTTTTAGCTTTAGTCCAGAGGCCCAGAACTGGGAGTCTAGGACAAGTACCCTTTTTTTCCCACTTGTACTACACTGGTAATTAGAAATATTGTTATCTTAAGGTAATATTTTGTGTTGTTGGTTTACTTCTGGTTTTTTGTTATTTTTTGTTTTCACTTTACTAATTTGAAAGTTAAATACTCTATAATATTTCGGTGGTTACCTTTTTTGTTTTTTTACTATACATATATTATTGGTGTCTTATTCTTCCCAAACAATAACAGTGGTCTTTGAACATTTTATCCCTGATTACTCTTCTCTTTTAATTGTGAGCGATAGGACTCTAAAGCAAGCTTGTCCAACCTGCACCGCCCAGGAACAGCTTTGAATATGGCCCAATACAGATTGCTAAGCTTTCTTAAAACATGAGTTTTGCCATTTTCTTTTCTTTTCTTTTTCTTTTTTTTTTCTTCTCATCAGCTATTGTTAATGTTAGTGTATTTTATGTGTGGCCCAAGACAATTCTTCCAGTGTGGCCCAGGGAAGCCAAAAGATTGAATACCCCTGCTCTAAATCATACTAATTCTTTTGACTCATGAATGCTAGCTCCAGAAATTAAGAAACAGTTAGGTCCTGGTGTCATATGCTTCAATCTAACTTATTTCCTCTCCAGGCATTCTGTAGACAACTTTATCCATGTTGCCAGGAAAAACCGGTTGCTATAAATCCTGTCTTACTTAGTCCTTATGGCTCTTGATCCTAACAGGAATGAGCTGGTAGAATGGAAGACAGCACATTCTTGTGACTGACCCAGCTTAAGTCACTTGTTCAACCCAGGACTGTGACCAGGGATTATAGAGTATAGTACAAGCCTAGGTTGTGTTCTCACCACTGGTCATGTTCCCTGGGTTTGGAAGTAGAAGTTGAGTCAAGTGCAGGGCAAGGTCCCTGAGGAGTGGTACTACTACCAGAAGTAGTAGAAGAATAAGACATTCAATTAAATTCTGTTAGAAATCACAGAAGCCAGTACTCATAGTAAGTATTCATTGAACAAAATACATAGATCCATATACAAAGGCATGTAAGTCAAAAATAAATGTTGGCATTAGATCTTAGAATACATTTTATTTATAATTCTTTAAATTGATGGAGTCTATGGTACTAGATAAGTACCTATTTTTAGAGATCCAATATGGTAGGTATAGTTAAATGATATATTAAAAGAGGGGGGATAATAAAATACTGGAAATATTGAATTACAGATTAATTGGCTCATATGTTATGCCAGTTCTCTTAAGCACACATCAGTTTTCACATACAGGTAAAGTAGTCTTATGTAGTGGCTGAGATTGCAGACAGGTCAAGTACTGTCCAATAGAACCTTGTACAGTAGTACATATGACCTTACTAATCGATATCTTTAGCAAAACATTGAGAGTTTTCTTCTTTGCAAGTCGTAATCAGTTGCTATTTTTTAATCTACTTCCATTTTAAAATTGTTTAATGAAACCTTAAAACTGAGATCCCACTGATTTTACAAAATATGTTACTTGCCATCTTTCTTTTTATTCCTTAATATTAGTTTGATACTTTTTGCCCTGAAACGTTTTGAAATTTTAGAAAAAGCACTAGGTTCATCTTGCATTTCTTCTGATTTCTTTGATTTTTGTAATTTTTTCATCAATCCTAGACTGAAAGTAAATTTAGTATCTTAATTGCTAAATTATTACTTGCTGGATACGTAAGTAGTATGGAGCCCCTCAGGCCCTTGCATTTCCCTACTTCCCAAACAGCAGTCCACCTGTTTACCATCTTCATGTTAAAATTTTAGACAAGTGTTTAGTAGTTGGGTGTCTCTTATTTCTAGTTGGTTGAAAGATCTATCTCTATGAAAGTTTGAAGTATGCCCTGACAAAGCCCTTTATCTTTCTGAAATGTGGAACTAACTATAGCTTTTTCGTGGTAATATTGGTGAGCTTTGTTTAGAAGTTTAATTATGACATTTTATTTCATCTTCTTTTAATGTCTCACACCTCCTTCCTCATTTTGAATACTGATAATTAATTATTAATATCTTATGAAAAGACAATCCTAGTTTTTGTGGTTTGTTAAATGTAGACTTTTTAAATTGTTTTTCAGTCTTCTTAATATAATAACATTCTAAAATGATTACCTTTTTTTTCTTTTAAGATTTTTATTTTATTGTTTTTGACAGAGAAGAATGGGGAGGGCCCAGAGTAGTCTCTATTGTTGTACATCATCAGTTTTCAACATGGTTTTGTTCCACAGGTGGGTGGGGGCTGTACAGGGCAGGAACTGGGCTGGGGGCCTCCTGCATGTGAAGCACACCCTAGTTCAGCATGTGGGTCCACACAGGCTGGGGCCAGGATGCGATCCTCGAGTGAGCGCTTAACCCGCTGAGCCATCCCGGCTTCCCTTATTAATTCCCTTTTTTCTTGTTGTTGAATCTTTAGTATGAATTTTTAAGTATTTTTTATCATTTTTATGTAGTTTTCTACTAATAGATTGGTTTGGGGTAGATATGTTGATGTGTTTTTGAAACCTATTTTGAACTGTGAACTAATTTTTTTAAAGCTTGCTATGTTTGTGTAAATGAGAATACTTTTTACTGAGTATAAAACATTCACTTGCTAATTCGAAGAAAAAAGACTAATTTATGTCTTTTAGTATATACAGTAGATATGTCTGAACAATCTATAAAATATTTTGTTATCATTATGTATACCGTATTTTCCGGCGTATAAGACGACCGGGCGTATAAGATGACCCCCTAATTTTACAGTTAAAACATAGGTTTAGGCCTATATTCGCTGTATAAGACTACCCCCCACTTCCGAGGCTGTAGTCTTATACAGCGAATATAGGCCTAAACCTATGTTTTAACTGTAAAATTAGGGGGTCGTCTTATACGCCCGGTCGTC
>PVKE010000895.1:0-25668 GCA_004027555.1 Craseonycteris thonglongyai | reverse complement strand
TAATTCAGTTTGCAGCTGCTCCATAACATACTAAATTAATTCAGTGACAAGTATTAAAATTTTGAAATGACCAAATTACCAAGTTTTTCCTGTAGTGACAATATAGAACATACTTTAGTTTATTTACAGAGTCAACACATACATGTTTTTCTGTAGGCCCTATCAATTCTTCTGTTCCAAATCATTTAATGTTTAAAATTTCAAGTTTTTGTGATTCATTAGTAACATTGTGGACATACTAAAAATTGAAAGCTATGTATACTAAAGAATTTAATCTAGCCATGCTGCAGATGATATTTAGATTCCTTTGCCTACTAAGTTCTTTACTTTATCACCACCTGGGATATTTTGATGCATACCTTTCTAAATTTGGCTTTCCTGGGACACATTGGGAGAAAAATTGTCTTGGGGCACACATAAAATACACTGACACTAATGGTAACTGATGAACTTAAAAAAAAAAAATTGCATAAAACAATCTCATGATGTTTTAAGAAAGTTTACGAATTTGTATTGGGCTGCATTCATAGCTGTCCCAGGCTGCACATAGCCCACAGGCCACAGGTTGGACAAGCGTTTTCTAAATCAATTTAAAACCACTTTATTAAGATTTGTACTAAAAATGAAAATTATTTTTCAAATATTTAGAATCATAGAATCTTTGCATTAGAATAAAATATACAGCTTGTGGTGGAGATTTGCAATGCTTTCCATATCAGGACTCTTTACTTCCTTGTGCATTTGGAACAATATACTTCCAGTCCCATTACAGTTAGGTGGTGCCACATGACTAGAAGAGACCATCATGGAGGATAGCTGTTGTTTTAGCAGAGCCACTTAGAAAAAGAAGCAAGGAGACACTAGATGGAAGTAGCCTGAGTCTCTGAGTTACCATTTGGAAGGCAGATAAGTAAATATTTTAGGTTTTGCAGGCGACATTACCATTTCTGTCACATACTCTTTTTTGTTGTTGTTTTGTATTGTTTTCACAAATCTTTAAAAATGAAAAAACCGTTCATAGCTCAAGGGACATACAAAAACAGGCCATGGGCCCTAGTTGGCTAACATCATACTAGGGAGTTACTGGACTGATCAAATGAGACACAAGACTGTATTAACTTAGTGAATTGTAGATGTTAATTATCAGAACATAACTGACTATTACATAGCTGATCTCATCTGATTCTCTGACCCCACTATATTCTTAAAGAATGCTTCTGATGTCAGGTATCGTATACTCTTAAATGGCCCATTTCATTATTGGACAGCTCTATCTGAAGGAACTTTTTTTTGGTGAACCAGGTCTTTTTTTTTTTTTTTTAATATTAAAATAAAGCTAACCTACAATATTAGTTTCAAGTGTACACTATAGTTATTTAACATTTACAAGGACTGACGGGAAAGTATCCAGCCATGTAATATAAAAAATAACCTAAGAAGTGATAACTCCAGCAACTATATGTCACTGCACCACGTTATCACAGTATTATTAACTATATTCCCTATGCTGCACATTACATCCCCTATTTGTTTTATACCTTGAAATTTAAACCTCTTATTCCCCTCACCTTTTCCCCCATTTTTAATTTCTCAGTTACACTTGACTTTCAATATTATTTTATATTAATTTTAGGTGTTCAGCGTCATGGTTAGATATTTATAATTTAAGAAGTATCACCCTAACTCGTCTAGTACCCATGTTGCACTATACATATTAATACTTGTTACCCTATTAATGACTATATTCCTTATGCTTCATTTTATATTCTCATAACTATTTTGTAACAACCAGTTTGCACCTCTTAATACTTTTACCTTTTTCAGCCTGTCCAACAACTCCTCCCCTCTTAACTGTCACCCTGATAAATCTAGTACCCATCTATACCATACATAGTTAATACAATATTATGGACTGTATTCCTTATGCTTTACCCTACATCTCCACAACTACTATGTAACAACCATCCCCCTCATGTCTGACAACCATTCAAATGTTCTGTGTATCTATGAATTTGTCTCTGTTTTGTTTGTTAATTTTGTTCTTTAGGTCCCACATACAAATGAAATCACATTTCTCTCTCTGACATACTTTACACGGCACAATACTCTCCAGGTCCATTCATGCTGCTGCAGATAGCAAGAACTCATTCCCTTCCATGGCCAAGCAGTATTCCAACACACACACACACATCTGTATATGCATATATATATATATATATATATATATATATATATATATATATATATATATATATATATATACACGAATGATCAGAAAATATGGTGAGGGGATGCAGAGATTGCTTAGCAGTTGATCACTTGCCCTGTAGTTGTGAGGTCCCTATGTATAAGACGATTCCTACTTTTTTTTTTTTTTATATCTTTTTATATTTATAGAGAGTAATTATTTTATCTTCAGTGCATATTTATTTCTATTTTACTTTTGACAGATAGAGAGAGAGACAGAGACAGCTAGAGAACCGAACTGTGGGAACTCCCCAGTTCAGCATGTGGGTCCTGCCTGGGCCGGAGCCGGGATTCGATCCTCGTCCTCGTGGCCTCAAAGCGAGCGCTCAACCCGCTGAGCCGTCCCGGCTTTCCCCGATTCCTACTTTTTTAACCCAACATTAAGAAATCAATATGTGGGTTACTCCTGTGTATAAGACAACCCCCAATTTTTGTTCTAACCATTTTAAACAAAAGCATTGTCTTATATACTAAAAAATATGGTATGTGTCTTACTGTGAGCCTCTTTGGATTCATCTTGTTTGGGACCCTGGTTCCTGTGGTTGAATATCCATTTCCTTTACCAAGTTAGGGTAGTATTCTATCATTTCTTCAGCTAGGTTTTGAGTTTGTTGCTCTCTCTCCTCCAGTTGTTACTAGTGCCAGGCTTGGGGCTGCTTAGCAAGAGGTTGGGACACACCAAAGCCAGATGCTACTTGTTTGGATTTTATGAGCCTTTGAGAAATTTTTAGAAACATCAACAGCATGAGCAAAGACAGGCTGTTTATACAGAAAAGCCATTGGAAGCGACTTGGGTGTGCCCAGATTTCCAGTAATCACCGGAGTGGGGCAAATGAACAGTGTTAGCCAGGTTGATGGAGACTCAGATATGGCTGCCACTTGAATCTGCAGATTGGAAGAGGAGGGTTAAACAGAGAAACAATGGCTTTACTAGCTCTTTTGTCTGGGTGAAAGCTGCCCCTCCAGCCCTTGCCCTAAATCTAGACCATTCACTTCCTTCCCATATGTCCCTCGCACCTTTTGAGCTGCTGCCCCAGCTCTGGAACTCAAAGCAAGTGAGTCTGTCAGCTACTAAAGTCTTATGCTGATCCTTTAATAGGAGCCCCTTGGAATGCAGCCTCCCTAGTCTTGCTCAACCACAATCACTGCAGATTTTCACAGCCAGATATTAAGGGCATTTCTCTCTCTGGCACTGAAACTCTGGCTGGGAAGGTTGGTGTAGGGCAGCTAAGATATCTGTCCTGATTTTTAATGTTCACACACTGGTGTGGACCAATCCATTCTGTGTCTCTGCCCCTTCTACCAATCTCGAGGTGGCTTCTTCTGTATGTCCTTGGTTGTAGGACTTCAGTGTAGCTAGACTTTAGGAAATTCTCAATGATAATTGTTCATATTTTAGTTGTGATTTTGATGTGGTCATGAGAAGAGGTAAGAACAGTGTTTACCTATTTCATCATCTTGACTGGATCTGGTGAGCCAGGTCTTAATTCCATTTTATCTGTTGGTTCCTCTTTTGCCTCTGGGTAAAATTTATACTTTATGTCTACTTTTTATTATCCATAGATAGATTTTAGGTTGCCTTGGTGTGTGAATTAAGGAGAAAACAATAAAATATTAAGTGATTTTTTAAAATTAGACTCAAAATGAAACATATGAACTAGAATATGATAAACTGTACTTATGTTTAGAAAAACTAGTTGCACAAGTAGTAAGATGACTTGACTCAATTTATGAGGAAAAAAAGACTGTGAACTTAGTATAAAACAGTAAAATGACATTTAAGAAATTAATCCAGTTGTAGACTCGGCTTTTTGTTTAAATGCAGGAATCTTTCTACTGTACTGTGAACTAGTTCAACCACATCTATTAAATTAAAGACAACCATGTTTTAAAGGAAAATTTCACAGTCGGAGTGGTCATCAGGATGGCTAGACTAAAAGTTTAGAAACCATATTCCAGAGGGAATGATTTAAGTAATTAGGAATATTTAGCCTTAAGGACAAATAGGAAGACCATTGGGTATCATATGGTGATACTCAAGGGGTTATAATGAAATCCATCTTTTGTTGGTTTTTCTTTCTGTATCTTCACGGAGGATGACTAGTGACTATAGGAGTAAGGCATATAGGCATCCAGGCTTTGGGAGAAACTGAGATAACAGATTTTCAAGATTTGTGAGCTTTAAACAGTTATTACAAAAAGTAGATATTATCTTTACATTTGATTTTTCAAGCCAGTATCTTCCAGTGTGTGTTTGAACGTCATCCCCAAAGCTTCCATAGGGTATTTAGTCAGTTACTTTTTTGAACTCATAGCATATGTCTGTAGCACATTAACAATATAATACCCCTATCAAAAAGTATTAAATTCACTATATCACTGCCAAAGCAAATATAAATATTACCCTCAAAGAAAGAAAAATTCTCTCTGTTCTGAAGGATTTGGTTGTTTTCTCATTTTCTGGGAATGAGAATTACATTTCTATCTTGTATCCCTTTTGCCCTTTTGCCCTTGTGGCTATGACATGCAGATCCAAATTTGATCTTCAAGTCACGTACAGTGGTACCTTGGTACTTGTTGTTAATTGGTTCTAGGTTGTTAATTGGTTCTAGGTACCAAAAATAATGCTTACCAAACAATTTTTCCCATAAGTAATAATGAAGTGGTACCTTGGTACTGGTCATTAATTGGTTCCAGGAGGCACAATGAGTACCGTATTTTCCGGCGTATAAGACGACTGGGCGTATAAGACGACCCCCTAATTTTACACTTAAAACATAGGTTTAGGCCTATATTCGCTGTATAAGACTACAGCCTCGGAAGTGGGGGGTAGTCTTATACAGCGAATATAGGCCTAAACCTATGTTTTAACTGTAAAATTAGGGGGTCGTCTTATACGCCGGAAAATACGGTACCAAACAAAAGACGTGTACTGGGACAAAATTTTCTCCTAAAAATGCCTGGAGTACCAAATTTGACGAGTTTCTAAGCAGTCAAGTACCAAGGTGTACCGGTAACTATCTGTATTAGCTGTTTTAATGATTAGCATGTGTATTCCCTTTGGTAAGAGTGATTTTATTGTATATTCTTTGGCTCTTTGTTAGCCATTTTAAATTTTTAGCAACATATTTGATATAAAATCATAATAGGTACTTTTTTGGCACTTACTATATGTTAGCAATTGCTATCTTTGAAATAAACTACAGCTGAGTGGGGAAAGTACCTAAAGCCCAGGGAATACCTTTATAACCCTGATATACAGAGAAAGGACCAATCACTAAAAATACGCCAGCCATATAATACTAACCTCAAAGTAATTTTTAGTACTTAACAGTTTGGCTTTTTATTATGTCTTATCCTATATATTTTATATCTCTACCTAGGGCAGTAAGTTGATGGTGAGCAGTTGCTTACTTACTATGTGCAAAATATTGTGTGCTCAGAAATAAAAGAAAATAGAGTAAGGTAGGTTTGAAAGGGTCAAAGTTCCCATGAGAATAAATCCTAGCACATAGACTTTTGTTGATAGTTTTACAAATAAACACATAATATATGTTTTAAAAGATAAATAAGAAAATAAAGATAAACAAAAATATATAAACTAGTCACTAATAAATTACTGTCACCCAGAGAAAAAAGCAGTGTTACCATTTGGTGTATATCCTTCCAAACTTTAAAAAATGTCTTTTTCACATTCCCTGGCAAATAGTTATCAGTAAATGAATTAGTCATTCCTCTTTTTTATTTTAGCAAAAGATCAAATCATACTGTATACACTGCTTTATGGTCTGGTTTGGGTTTGTTTTTTACCTAAGATGTCATCTTCATCTTGGCTGCCAGTAAATATCTGAAGATTATTAGGTGTATTTTCATTTACTAAGCCAGTCATATTGTGTTTACAGTTTTTCAGTCTTTTAAACAATGCTATTATATGATGACTGTCTGGAAAGTATTCAGCCATATAACTGTTCTTTTTATATTGAAAATGGCTGGATTTTTTTCTAGCCAGCTCTCATATACATTTTAAATTTTTTCTTTAGGATAAAATTACTCTACATCAAACTTGTACAACCTGCGGCGTGGGCCTCATGTGGCCCAGGATGGCTTTGAATGCAGCCCAACACAAATTCCTACACTTTCTTAAAACATTATGAGATGTTTTGTTTTGTTTGATCTCATCAGCTATCATTAGTGTTGGTGTATTTTTTATTTATTTTTTTATTTTTTTTAGAATTATTTTTGTTGTTTTTGACAGAGAGAGAGAGAGATGCAGAGACAGATACAGAGAGAGAAAGGGGAGGGTCCAGAACAGTCTCCATAGTTGCACATCATTCGTTTTTCCACATAGTTTCATCCCACAGGTGGGCTTGGGGCTGCACAGGGCAGGAACTGAGCCGGGGTCTTCATCCCGGTGAGAACTGAACTGGGTGGGGGCACTCCCCAGTTCAGCATATGGGTCCACATGGGCCGGGCCGGGATTCGATCCTCGGTCCCCGGGGCTGCAAAGTGAGCACTTAACCCACTGAGCCATCCCTGCTTCCCAGTGTTGGTGTATTTTATGTGCGGCCCAAGACAATTCTTCCAGTGTAGCCCAAAGAATCCAAAGGGTTGGACACTCGTGTACAATGGTATTCCTGTATTAAAGGATATATTCAGTACAAGGCTTTTAATAAATACTACCAAATTGACCTTGAAAGATTTTGAACCATTTTTCACTCCCAACAGTGTATTAGAATTATCATTTTTTTGTGGGTGCTCTCTGCACTTGACAGAGTTCTTTTCTGTCTTTGCCAGGGAAAATGCTATTTTCTTTTATTACTTTTTGTTAATCAAAATTCTTTAATTTCTGTGAAGTGCCTAGTGTTTTGTTTGTTCATTTTTTGCCTATTTTTCCACAGGTATGTTTATCTTTTTTATTATTTATTGGCAAAAAAAAAATCCATTAATAGTAATTATTAAATTTTTCTTACTAGAAATCAGTGTACAGAGCTAAGTGAAGAGTCTGTGCAGTTTCAACTATAAAAATAAATTAGAGAATGCCAGGATAGCTCAGCAGGTTGAGGGCTTGCATTGCAACCACGAGGTCCAAGGATCGAATCCCGGCCCTGGGCCATGCCAAACTCATATGCTGAACTGTGGTGCAACTGGAGCCACTGGGATGGCGACGAAGGTGCTCGCTTCCCATGCAGGAGGGCCCTGGTTCAGTTCCTACCCCACGCAGCCCCACACCCACCTGTGTTGAATGAAAGGATGTCACAACTAATGATGTACAACTGTGGAGACTGCTCTGGGCCTTCTCCACCAGGTTCTCTCTCTCTCTGTCTCTCTATTTCTGACCTTCTCTGAAACAAAATGAATCTTTTTTTAAAAAAAAGAATGAATTAAATTACTATCTTGTACTATAAAAAAGATATGTGTGTGTATAATTAAAAACTTTCCTAAATAATTAATGATTCAGTTATTACTCTTACATCTTATTTTATCTGAAAAGGCTCTCCTAAATAACTATCCTTCCTAAGCTAACACATACTATTTAAGTTAATATAACTGTGGATCCTTTTTTTTTCTTTTCTCCCTCCCTCCTTCCTTCCTTCCTTTTCTTTCTTCCCTCATTCCTTTTCTCCCTCCCTTTCTCCCTTCCGTTCCTAACTTTACTATTGCTTTAGAATACTAATCTAGGATATATGTAAAACTCTTGATATTATTGTACTTGTTCCCTCTATTAGAAATGGGGTAAGTTAGGGATAAGAGTGGTAATGCCAAGAGATCTTATAAAATAACAGTTACGTTGGTAGGTTTACACAACACCAGAGTTTGGGGCCTCAGCTTTGAAAACTCAGAAATGTTGTTTTATAGACTCACATAAAGTAAAGCAGGTATTCAGGTTATATATGTTAATGAAGTCTACAGAGACTGAATAAATTTGCATGTCAGATTATTAATTTACTGTGAAAGTTGAATTCTGTTCCTGTCAGCATTACCAGTATATTCTCTTCAGGTTAAATCCATGGGTTAGTCAAATTATAATTAGAAGAATGTTTGTTGAGTAGGGGTTCCAGATAAAAGTGAGTTGATTGGTTGGATAGTCTGGTTCTTAAGGACACATATATTTCTATAGTCAAATCTATAGACCTGGGCAATGGTTTCTCTTTACCGGTAGTTGGAATTGGTACTGCTAGCTCTAATACTTCAAGTTCATATTCTCAACTTTTTCAAGTGTGAAACAATATCCTTTTAATTTCAAAAGTGTCAGTATTTGTGCTTGGGATATAAATGGATGTATGAATCCCTTGGTGTAACTCAATGCCATCCTAGCCCACCATCTGGAAATCACTGCTTTAGTCTAGCCATCCTGCTTCTCTTCATAGACTTCATCCAGTTAGGGCCCAATATAATTAATTAGTACTCCTTGAGATTATACACCCATGTACTTGGTGTGCTATTAAACTCTGGAGTCATATTTATAGACAGTAACTTGATTTCCCAAAGATGGATAACTGAGTTGTATGTGTGCATGCATATAAGCTGTACTTTTCACCCAAAAATCTAATCTTTTACCACTGCAGGGCAGGGAACTAGGGCTTCAGTGCTTGCCTAGTATACTGCCAAGAGTGGTCAAGCTGGCATACATACTGCCAGAGTAGAGTATCCCAGAGTGTATCAAGATACAGCTATTATATCTTTCCCTTTAAAAAAGTAAGTTTAACTCTTTATTTTTAATTAAATGTCTATAACTGGCATGGTATTCATAACAGCTCCTTCTCATTGAAGGACTAAATCATCGCTATGAATCATCTTCTGGTCTCATTTAAGGGTTTATTTCTGGGTGTAGTTTTTCTCTTCTCTTTTTCTCTTTGAAAGTAGTTCAATATTGATATATTAATAAGATTAACAGTACTTTTTAATTTTATTTTCTCATTAAAAGAAACCTGTTGAAAGGGAACCAATTAATAATGTAGAAGATGTTTAAAAATTAGAAAGAGAAATAGGTGATATATTGAAGAGATTAAGCACATGGACTCTAGAGCCATCAAATCCTTGTTTTACCACCACTCATTAGTTGTGTGACCTTAGACAAGTTATTTAACTTGTGTCTCAATTTTCTTAACTTTATTTTTTTATTTTTTCTAAGATATTTTTTATTGTTTGAGAAAAGGTGACAGAGAGCATGTACCATAGCTGTACATCATTGGTTTTTTGACATAATTTCATTCTACCCAGGTGGGTGTGGGGCTACACAAGGCTGGAACCAACCTGGGGGATTCCCTCATGGGAGGCGAGAACCTTCACTGCCATCCTGGCAGTTACCAGTTGCTCACCGCAATCCAGCATCTGTCCGGGGCCAGAATTTGACCCTGGGACTTCGCAGTTGCAAGGCAAGCGTTCAACCTATTGAGCTGTCCTGCATCCCCTTAACTCTTAAATAAGGATATTTAAACTATTTGCCTCATGGGGAAGTCTTAGAATATACCTGTCACATAGTAAATCCTTTGTAATCATTAGCTCTTGGTCCTTTTGTTGGTTTTGTTCAAGAATTAGGAAAATTTGTGCTTTAGCTGATAAATTTGAATCTATTGATTATCGACAGCTCTTTTATAATAGGGTATTTGAGATATGAGTAGTTTTAAAATTTAAACAGCTAATTATCCTTATTTTCTGCCATTTAAGTTTATGTTCCAACAATTGCCTGTGGATTAATTCTCTGACTTTGTTATCTGTTACGCAAGTTAAATGATCCAGATGTCAGATGTCATTTTAATCATAAGGCATTTTCTAAAGTGTTATTTTGCATGTTGTGATGATGTCTCTATAACATAGAAATGTGTAATTAAATACTGCCTTAGTCCATACACTTGACAAAAGAATTATCTCTTATTTGTGCTAAGTGGTTAGCTGGCTGCGTCATAATTGGTTACATTCAGCCTCTCAGAAATCCACTTTATATAACTAAATGATCAGCCAAAGAGGTGATGATCAATACCAGGAAAACTTCTTCATATATCCAAAAGAACAGAAAACATTTTCAAAAACAAAACCTTATTGATTACATTATGTGTCCCACAACTGTGCAAGAAAAATAATCCATTTTCCTTTACAGTATTTGGTTCTTCCAAAGTTGTTAGAAATAAGCATAAGAAGAAAGATATTAAGTATTTCTCAGACATTTTTATGGAGCTATGAATAATAAAGCTTCTCACCAGTATTGCCAGAGGCCTTGTTCCTCTTGGATGACATCAGATGCAAATTTTCATTCCAGGTGCTTTGATCTTTGATTTGTCTTCGTGGTCTCATTTTCAAACTATTTTTGATGTATATGTTCTTTGTGGCCAAATTTCATTCAAGACAACTCAATTTAGGTAATGACTTAGTAAAAAACTGCCTTGCTACCTCTCAGAAAAGTCAGTATACACCTCATTAGAATTCTTTGACTCACTTCTCTTAAGCCCAAAAATGACTATACATTGTTCTTGAACACATGTCCATAGTACCAGAATTCTTAGAGTTAATATTGTTTGTTGTTGTTACAGAGGGGTATAAAATGTTGGAAATTGTTTCTAAATATGTCAGCTATAGATAAATTGAACTTCATCAAATGAAAATGTTTGTATCAGGTGACACCATTAAAAAAGTGGAAAGATAACCCATAGAAAAAGAGAAAGTATTTGCAAATGTTTATCTGATAAGGGACTTATATACAAAAATATGAAAGCTGTCTGGATAAAATCCAGCCATAAATGCCTCTGTTTTTCATATTACATGGCTACTTTCCAGACAGCCCTCTTACATAAAGAACTCTTTCAGATCTTTATAATAAAGACCCATAACTTAATTTTAAAATGGGCAAGTGATCTCAATAGGCATTTCTCCAAAGAAACTTTACATTTGGCCAATAAACACATGAAGAGATACTCAGCATCATTAACCGTCAAGGGAAATGCAAATTAAAACCACAGTGAGATACCACTCATATCCACTAGGATGGCTATAATAAAAACAATAATAAATATTGGCAAGGATGTAGAGAAATTGGAACCCTCCTACAGTACTGATGGGAATATAAAATTGTATAACCACTTGGGAAAATTCAGAGTTGCCATTGGACCTAACAATTTGACTCCTAGGTACATATAGCCAGTTGAAATGAAATGAAAACATAGTGTCTACACAGACACTGATACACGAATGTTCACAGCAGCATATTCATGATAGTCAAAAGATGGAAACAACCCGAATATCCATCAGTTAACAAATAAACAATTTATATAAAATGTTCAGAATAGGGAAATCTATAGATAAATGATTGCCTAGGTCTTGGTGGGAGATGTAGGGATTAGGAGATAATAGCTAAACAGTACAGGTCTCTTTATGTGGTGATGAAATTGTTCTAAAATTGATTGCGGTAGTTACACAACTGTCAATATACTAAAAATTACTGAATTGTGTATTTTAAAAGGGCAAATCATGTGGTATATGAATTATATCTCAATGAAACTGTTAGCAAAAATAAATGTCAAGGACTTACAAATAATTGAAGACAGTGGTGACCCTCCAGTTGCTGCCTCCCAATTTTCCTCCATAAAAATACAGAATAAGAAAAATTAGTCTATATAAAATTTGAAGACATAGCATAATTGAGAGAACTTAAGACTTTAAATAACTGTAACTAAAAAGAAAAAAAAATTATTAAATCCAACATGTGATCTCTCACACTCATTCCATTCCTGCCTACCACAAAACTCCGTGGCAAGCAAAGGTCAAAAAAAAAGGAGGGGCCAAAACAAAGAGAAGCTAAGCTTGATTTAAACACCAGAAAGACTGAGTCTGCCTTGAAAATTCTAAAAGAAGAAAAAAGAAGATCCAAATCTGACTAGGGCCTGACTAAGGGACTTAAAATATACATAAGTTAAAAAAAAAAAATATATATATATATATATATATATATATACACATATATATGTGTGTGTGTGTGTGTGTGTGTGTGTCCCAAAATTCACACAAGATTTGAATTTTGCGTCATTTGTGCGGTAAAGTGTTGCCAACGAAAAAATAGACAGCATGACAGCTGACAGTTCAGGGTTATTAAAAATGGAGCGCTACATGAAAGAACAACACGTTTTCATTGTTGAGCAATGACAATTTACAATTTTTAATTATAAACCTGTGTTTTCTATCAAAATTACTTCTTGCGTAAATTTTGGGACACCCTTTATATATGTAATTTGATGAGGTAGCTTCCAAATGCATAGCTTCTAGGGGAGACATAAAGGTACATAGGAAAGGAAGGAGATGCACCATTTGGCTTTGGGTGGTAAAGGGAAGAATCCAGCAAAACAAAGAGAAGGCAAATTTGCTAGATTCATAACCGAACTTCCCTTCCCAAAACAAAACAATTGGCTAAAATATCTGGAATTTGCAATATTGACAGAAGAGGGCACCATTAAAATAGGAATTTGTAAAACATCCCAATGAAATAATATTCAGATGAAAATTCATAACAGTAAACACATTTATCTTTAAAAATGAAAATAAGTGAATTAAATTTCCAGCTTAAAACAAAATCTAGGAAAACAGTAAACCTAAAGGGTATGCAAGGAAAGAAATAGTAAAGATAAAAATAGAAATTAATTCGGTAGATAATAGAAAAACAGTAGACCTAATTAATCTGTATTATGAATTTTTAAATTATTAAAATAATAGCTAACTTGGTCACTAAAGGAATGAAGCACAAATGTGCAAGATAAGATAACAAAGATGAAAATAACCATTGAAAACAATTTCTTTTTAATTTAAAAAATCACAAGAGATTATATAGCAGACCTCACACAATTAATTTGAAAACCTAAATGAATAATTTCCTAGGGAAATACAGTTTACCAAAATTCAGTTAGAAAATTTAAACAGGCCAGTTTCCATACAAGAATAAAGAATGTTATTAAGAAATTACTAAAGAACATCAACTAAAAAGCCAGATGGTTTTACAGAGGAATTCTACCAAACCTTCAAAGACCACATAGTTCCACTGCTCTATAAATTATTCCAGAATATTGAAAATATAGAAAGAGTCCTAATTCCTGATATGAAGCAAATATAGTATTGATATATTGATGAATAAAGCTGAAAAGAATAGCACAAAATAAAAGGAAAAAACCTCAAGCCAATATCCTTTATAAATATTGATACAAATGTACTAAATAAAATAACATCATTGTTATTATAAAATAATATGTGGGTATGCCAGGATTGCTCAGTGGGTTGATCACTTGTTCTGCAGCCCCTAGGTCGAAGGATCAAATCCTGGCCTTGGCCCGTGTGGACCCATATGCTGAACTAGGGAGTGCCCCCAGTTCAGTTCTAACCCGGGTGAGCTTCCTATGTGGGAGTCTCCCGGCCCAGCTCCTGCCCTGCTCAACCCCACACCCGCCTGTGAAATGAAACTGCAGAAAACTAATGACATGCAACTATGGAGATTGCTTTGGGCCCTTCCTCTTCTCTCTGTCTCTGTCTCTCTCTCTGTCTAAAATAATAAAAATAAATTAAAAAAAAAAAAAAGAATATGCAATGACCATGTGAGATTTATTCCAGGAATACAGAGATGATTAAATATCAGGATATCCATTAATATTATAGTCCACATTAATAGATTTAGGAAGAAAGAGCATTACCTCCATAGATATTTAAAGAGCCCATAATAGAAATTTACCATCATTCATGACTTAAAAAAAACACACATACATATTCAAGAAAATAGAAATTGCAGAATACTTTTTTTTAATAATTTTTTTAATCGGTACTTTAGTCCTAGATCCCAAAAGCTTCCAGTATTTTCACAGTATACCAAAGTAAGGCAAATCCCACTATCTCCATTAATATTCAACATTATAATGGAGGTGCTAACCAGTACAATTAGATAAGAAATCATTCAGAGGCATGAAAGTCGGTAAAGCAATAAAACTGTATTTGCAGATTATATGATAGTATAGCTAATAAAACCCTGGAGGATCACTGGGAAAACCAATTCAAACAATACAAAGAATTTAGTAAGGTAGCAGGATGTAAAATTAACTTAGAAAAATTAATGGCCTCATACGCACAAACAGTTACCAGTTAGCGGTCATAATGGTAGTGTAAATTCCACTTGTAGTAGCAACAAAGAAGGTTGAATAATTAGGAATAAAAAAAGAAATGTTCAAAAGCTATACAAGGATTATTTTTTTTAATTTTGAAACTTCCAAAAGTAGACTTGAATAGGATGATTCAACATTATAAAATGTCAGTTCTAATATCTAAATTTAATGTAGTCCCAGTGAATATACCAAAAAACTTGTTTTTAATGGAATTAGACACATTGACACCAAATTAAATTGAAAAACAAACATACAAGTATAGCCAAGAAGAAACTAAACAAAGAAAAACTACCATGTGAAACTACCCCTGCCAGACATTAAAACATGTGTCGTGGTTCCCAGTTATCCATAGTGAACACATTCTAAGACCCTCAGTGGATGCCTGAAACCACAGATAATACCAAACCCAATATACTATCTATTTTTTCTCTACATACATGTTATAAAGTTAATTTATAAATTAGGCACTGTTATTAAAAATAGCAACTAATAAAATAGAACAATTACAAAAAGACAAATTATGAGAATTGTGAAAATATACTATAATCAAAGTCACATGAATGTGGTTTCTCAAAATATCTTACTGTAATGTACATAGAGAGTGGATTTGCTGGACAAAGAAGTGATATATCTCCTGGACAGGACAGACCAAGACAGTAAGTATTTTTATTACGCTACTCAGAATGGTGTGTGATTTAAAACTTCTGAATTGTTTATTTCTGAAATTTTTCATTAAATGTTTTTGGGTCATAGTTGACCACTAGTAACAAAAACCAAGGAAAGTGAAACCATGACTAAAGGAAACTACAGTTAAACTACAGTTTAATTGTATAAAAGTTATACAGTTAAAACTGTCCTTCTGATTCCTGAGTAAACAAATGGAACAGTAGAATTGAAAGCCCAGAAACAAGACCGTGGAAACAATAGGGTGGCATTTCAAATCACTGAGGTAGAGATGGACTTTTTACTAAGAGGTGCTAGGATATCTGTGTAGCCATTTGGTAAGAAATAAAATTAGATCCACATCTTTCACATGAATAAATTCAACATAAAAATGTGTACACAAATGTTTGTAGCATTATTCATAATAGCCAAATGTAGAAACCACCCAAATGTCTACCAGCTGATATATGGATGAACTAAGTGTGGTATATCCATCCATACAATGGAATATTGTGGCAATAAAAATAATAAAAGAATAAACTCCAAATTGATTAAGAGTCTAAATGTTAGAGGGACACCATAGAAGTACTAGAACAGGGGTGTCCAATCTTTTCCTGGGCCATATTGGAAGAATATTTGTCTTTAGCTACACATACTATACACTAACAATGATAGCTAATGAGCTTAAAAAATAATAATAGTAATAATAAAACCATCTCATAATGTTTTAAGGAAGTTTATGAATTTGGGTTGGGTTGCAGTCAAAGCTGTTCTGGGTCTCATGGGATTTTCTTTTTTAACTTTGGAGTATGGAAAGATTCTCACTATGACTCAAAATCTAGAATCAGTAAAAGGCTGGTAAATTTGACTACATAGAAATAAGAAAATTTTGCAGAAATTTTCATGACGGAAATCACCATGAAAAAAATCAAGAGACAGCTGACGAAGTAGGAGAAAATATTTTCACATACACAAACAAAAGGCTGCTGTCCCTAATATATAAAGAACTCTTAAAGGACCAAAAAATACACGTATGTATATATCAAAGGACCAGACACTTGATAGACAAATGGGGGAAAATTAATGGACAACTCAAGAAATTTAAATATGACTAAAAAATACCCTCATAATTAGCTACAAATTAAAACAGCACTGAGACAACATTGCTTATCTTATCAAGTCAAAGTAAGTTAAAAAGAATGAGCACATTCTGTTATGAGACACTAGAAGTAGCCACCTTTATTATACACCACTGGTGGAAATGCAAACTGCCATAGCCCTTCTTCTGGAGAGCAGTTCTAATAAATCTACACATGCACTTTTTACCCAACAATCCCTCTTCTAGGAATCTTCTCTAAAGACTCTCTTCCATATCACAAATGTATTTATTTTAGGAGTGTTTGTGATCGCAAAATATTGAAATGCACATACTGGAGAATGAATAAATTATGATATAGCCACACAGCAGAGTACTATGCAGCTGTAAGAAAATATGAGGAAGATCTCTGAACTCTTATGGTGCAATTAAGTGAAAAGAGTAAAAAATACAAGAATGAAAAATCAGAAACTAATGAAATTGGTTTTCTACAGGGAATGGGGGGGAAGGTGGTAGAAAGTTTGGAGATAATGCAAATGAGATACTGTATTAGGGATGAGAGGGGTGCAACACTTCTCCAACTATGTATATCTCTGATTCTTAGAACTCTAGGGATTATCACATACTCTCTAAAAATAAATGAAAATTACTCTGAATGTCTGTGTTTGTGTGGTGGCCTCAAAATGGAATATAGACACTTTCAAATGAACTTAATAGTATTACAAATGAATAACGTAATCACACTGACTTGAATTGAGAAGATAGGGAACTAACTTTGGAAAACAGTGTTTTGATTATGTAGTCCAAAACTAAAGACAGAAAGAACAAATATTATATCCTGTGTAGTAAATGTGTTTCTCAACAAAGGTATTAGTAAAGAATTCTGAAACTGTGTTTTGTATTATATATACTGAGATTGAACAAATAAGTGAATATATTATAGATAATGAAAGTGTGATTTCTTGGCTGTTAGGTAAGCAGTTTACAGATAAAGAGAAGAATAGGCTAGAATGGCCCTTTTTTCCTTCAACTGGAGCTGGAGGTAGCCATATAAACCCATGATTTTTAATATATATGCAGATGCAGGAATACAGAAATAAATATAGATGTGTGAATGTGTATGTCTTAGCTCTGTCCTTAGAGGGACAGAGACCTTCATCACAATGAGCACATGGATACCCAGATACTCTCTAATAAATATTCTCCAGAAAAAAAGAAACCATGGTTCCTTAACGAAATGCTTGCATCTAAAGCTGGGGCAGGGAAAATTCAAGATGAACCTGGTGTAGCATGTGGTACCAAAAAGTAAAGAAAACGAAACTATTGGATTATAATATATACAATAAAGTATATATCCAGGTGCTCATACATATAAATACATAAATGGGAAGAGAGTACTTACAATGGAACTTCAATTAGTATAGAAGCAAAGAGAGGAATTAAAATCACCATTAGGCAAACTGCACTATAATATTATTTTATGCAAGAACTTTCAATGGATGCTAAAATTAGTGAATGAAATTATGATGGGAAACAAGATTTTCAAAGTCACAAAATACCTCCCCAGAAGGTATTTATTATTACAAAGGGGAAAATGGTAACTGTATAGGAAAACCTGGCAGACACTTAAACCAAGTAACAAAGTAAAATTCACCAGTTTTAGAACTTATCAACGTCATGTATACCCAGATATGATACAATTTCTTTTCTGTGGCATTCTTGCCAAAAATGCATACTCTTAATCTATCAGGAGAAATCATAGGGCAAGCCTAAATCGATGATCATTCCACAAAATAACTGACAAGGGTTTTTCAAAATTATAAATGTCATGAAAGACAGTCTAAGAAACTGTCACAGATTGGAGGAGAGTAAATAAACAACTAAATGTAATGAGATCCTGGATTGGATCCTAGGCCAGGAAAAAAGGAAATTAGTGGGAAACAGGAAAATTTATTTGCTTAAGGATTTTGAATAAGGTGTGTAGCTTAGGTAACACTATTCTATTAATGTTCATTTTCAAGTTTTAGTAATTATACTATAATTATGTAACATGTTATCATTAGGGGAGGTCAAGTGAAGTGTATTCAGTACTCTGCTATTTTTACAGCTTTTTTCCAAGTCTAAAATTGTTTCCATATAAGTGTGTTTTTTTTTTAAAACAACTAAAGGTTTGGGATACAGGTATTTCTTGCTACCTGAACTCTTGTTATCCAAACTAAAAAACCAGAGAGATTTTGATAATACAATAATCTTTGCTATCAGAACTCTTCACTATTTGAACTAAGGATGAATAGATAAGATTCACAATAGATACAGCTCTTACTGATATTTTTGTTGCAGTATTATTGAAACTTGGTATAAATTTAGAATTTTTTATTCCCCAGGGTTCAACCTTTGACTCCTTGCTTATTCTCTGTATATACTTTCCCTAGAGGGCTCATCCATTTATTTGGCATTAACTGTTCCCCCTAAGTGAAAAATCTGTACCTGTCACTAACCTGACTGTCTTTATTTTCTCCCTAACGAGTCTCAGGAAAAGTGTCTGCTTGTAAATTTCACTCAAAGGCCTTGCCTGTTTTGCTCCTACTTATATCTTCAGCCTCATTTTTAAAACTCTTAGCCTTTCTTGGCATAATACTAACACTATAAGGACAAGTCACTTAATCTATTTCTACCTCTGTCTTTTCAACTTTAAAATAGGAATAAAATATCTCCTTTAGGCTTGTTATAAGAACTGATTAAATTAGCATGACATTAGTAGCAATTAAAAGTGTATTGACATTGATCTTAGGTGATCAATACCGAAGCATTCAATGTATGTTATATTTTTTAATCTAACCACATGTGCATTGGGCAGAAAACACTGAAGTAATGAAGTACTTTGGTTTTGAGGAGGTGGAAAATCTTAGGTGCAGCATGCTACATGCTACATAAAAATGCTACATAACGTCTAAATATAAGTAATAAGACCATTGGAGACTCATTATCACAGGACTTAAGGAAACATGAAAGGTATCCATCTCATGAGGGACATAATCCCTTCATGTTTCTATTACCCACTCTTGCAGTTTATTAAATCCAATAAGAGCAAATAAGACAAAGGTTAATGCTGGGCCATTTCTAAGTAATGTGTGATAGAAATTTGTTCCATAATCTAGCTAGTTTATGCTAAGAATTTTATTTAGTTTATTATAAGACAGTCATCATGTCACTTCACTTCTTGAATTTGTTTCCTGAATTATAAAATTATGTATAAACTAGAGAATGCTTCTGAGCTTCATTACAAAAGTAAAAATCAATTATTTCATAAAGAAAGCATTTTATTGAAAGTATAATATAAATAGAGGTATCTTGACCAAGCCAAGAGTCAAGATATTTGTACCTTTATTGTTTATTGATGGTTATTAGAAGTATGTGTATTTATTTAATGGGCTATTATGACTGAAAAATAAAAATAGACCACAGGAAATGTATTTCTTCCTTTTATGTTATTGTAATTTCTTTTTTTTTTTTAAGATTTATTTTGGGGAAGCCGGAATGGCTCAGTAGGTTAAGCGCTTGCTTTGAAGCCCCGAGGACTGAGGATCAAATTCCGGCTCTGGCCCAGGCGGACCCACATGCTGAACTGGGCTGTGCTTCCCAAAAGCGGTGAGGCCCCCAGTTCAGTTCAAAAAAAAAAAAAGTTTTCAGGAAAGCCGGGATGGCTCAGTGGGTTAAGCGCTCGCTTTGAAGCCCCGCGGACTGAGGATCCGAATCCTGGCTCGGGCCTAGGCGGACCCACATGCTGAACTGGTGTGCTTCCCGAATGCGGTGAGGCCCCCAGTTCAGTTCAAAAATAAAAAAAGATTTGTTTTGTTTTTGACAGAGACAGAGAGAGACAGAAAGTCGGGGGAGGGTCCAGAGCAATTTCCATAGTTGTACATCATCAGTTTTCAACATGGTTTTGTCCCACACAAGTGGGCGGGGGCGTGCACAGCAGGAACTGGGTTGGGGGTCTCCTGCATGGGAGGCACTCCCCCTTGAACCAGGGGCCAAACTGGGTGGCGAGAACCAAACTGGGGGGCTTCCCGCATGGGAAGCACATCCCATATCTGCATATGGGTCCACATGGGCTGGGGCTGGCATTCGATCCTGGGTCCCAGAGGCTGCAAAGCGAGCGCTTAACCTGCTGAGCCATCCTGGTTCCCTGCCCTCCTGTTTTTAAAGATTTTATTGTTTTTTACTGTAATTTCATGTTCAGTAAAACTAGAATTTTATGGGAGTGAGGAAATTTCTGGGGTTCAAATGCCTTAGTCATCTTGTGTCTCTGGGCTATTGCCCTGTGTCTCTTAATACCATTTGTGGAGCCTAGCTTAATCAAAACAAGGAGTGAGTTGGGGGGAGGGGGGAGGGGAGAGTGTAGAAACTCACATTGTTTCCCATGGAATAGTAGAAAGAACCCTCCTTTAGCAGGATAATGTCCTCTGCATCTTATTTTTTATACTTCAAAGTGAGATACTGTTACTTCAAATTACTGAATTTTCAAAGGGAGAATGTGGTATATTTGCTAATAGGTATTGCTATATAATAGTCTCCCTACCTGCCCCCCTCCCCCCTTCATAGCACTATAAAATTAAAAAAGAATCCAGTTAAAAGTGCAGTTTATAAAATGTTAAATTTCTAGTAAATAAGAAAATACTACAGTAAATATAAGACCTTTCTCTTCCCCCCCCCCACTTCCTGGACTGGTGTATTTTTATCACACCCCAAAAATTTAACACTCATAAAATATTATCATCTACATACTAACCATATTTATGCTTTCCCCGATTGTTCTAAATATCCTTCATAGCTTTTTGAAAAAAAAACAGAATCTGGAGAAAATTAACACTTGATATTTGTTGTCAAGTCTCTCATCTTTTGTAATTTTGCCTAATTTTTCGTTGATATTTGAAGAATTCAAGTTAGCTGTCTTATAGAATGGTCCGCTGTCTTATAGAATGATCCACAGTCTAAATTTGTTTGTTTTCTTACTATTAGATTCAGATTAAATATTTTCAGAGGAATACTGCATGGGTGATTTGGGTGTTTTTATTTGTTTGTGTTTTTGGGGGTGGGGTTGTTTGTTTGTTTGGTTTTTGTCACTTATTGCATTACATCAGAAGGCATCTAATGTTAGCCTGTCACATCCGTGATGTTCAATTTGGTCACTGGTTAAGGTAGAGTCTTCTGGTTGTAAACACACTTTTTTTTCTCTTTGAAATTAAAGTTATCCGTAATCAAAGACTATTGCTCAATAAAAATCTTTCATCCAGTAGGTTTTTGTCATCTATTCATGATCCTTGCCAAAATCTGTTACTACATCAGTGGTTGCAAAATATTGATTTTCTACTTCTAAGAAAATGTTAAATTTCTAAAATAATTAGTTCCCATAAGATGACCCTTGGTGTAAATGTTGGCAATCATTTACTCTTTTTATTTAGAATCTCTTAGGCAATATGTGAGAGGAGGAGATTCAAATGTAATTTTCACGTTTAAAGATTGAGCACTCAAAAAGTCATGTAAAAGCTAAGGCACTGAAGAATTTTAGAAAGTTTATCAGCACTGTCAGTAATTAGATTTAGACAATTAAATTTGTTATTAGTCCATGGTTGCCCCAGTTCCTGTAATTCAGTAGGGAATTATTTCTTTACCTTATAGCTATAGTTAAACACTATGTTAATAGAGGCAGTGTGCTTCTGTTTTTGCAGATGAAGTTGCTTAACATTCTAAGAAATACAATACAAAATTTGAGATGCGAGCACAAAATTAAATCTGTTTAATTCATGTTTCTCTTTTTGAGGGTTTAATTCTTTGAAAGTTTTCCCTATTACCTGACCTTAGTATTATAGCATGTTTTAAGCATAGTACCAAGATATCATAAGAAGCATTTCTAAATCTGTTTTACTATTTGTATTGAACATTTATAGGATACAGACAGAACTAATTTATGTGATTAATGGTGTAGTATCCAAAAATAATATTGAAGGTTCTGTGTCTTATTAGCTAGTTTTAGGTTGTTCCTAAGTTAGGGGTTCATTGTGGATAGAGTTCACTATTAACAACTAAGTACTTTTACTTCAGAATTAGAAGAATGCTTCTACTTGACAGTAGTAAAACTACGTTATAAAATATTTTGATTAGGATTTTTCACTAATTGAGAATTACTTGAAATTATAAGACCTAACAATTTTAAAAACTCAAAGAGAAATAGATTCATTTGGAATATTATCATGCATGTATACAAGTGGATTTATCCTGACCTTTCTGACTAGTAGAAATATTCATTTAAATTTCTGCCTAAGTGTATTCCTTCATTATTCTGCATTTCAGTTTGTCCATCATAACAAGATCTTTTCTTACAGGTTTTAAAGAAGCTGCTTTGAATACTCTCATAAGTCACATTTTATCTGAGGGGGGAAAAAAATAATTTGTACCATTTGATAGTAGTAACCATTTCTGGAAAAGTCAGGGTCTTAGATATTTGATTTGTGGGTAGGTACTCAGGCTTGTAATTTGATTTTTACTTATTAAAAGTATCTGGGTACCAGAAAGTACAGGGCCTGCTAAAGGATTGTACATTGGAGAAATAGGTATTTGGGGAAACTTTTAATGTGAAACCTCTCAGACAAGATCAGTGATATTACCACCTTTTTTTGAATAATCAGGGAAGGTTTTATAGAATTTATTATTAACTTAAACATATTTATAGGGCTGAAATAGAGCCTATTTAAAAAAAAACAATAATACATTTTCACATTATAAAGTCTGTCTTATTTTTCTGTGCTAAGCTGGTATACAGAGAGCACTGCTGATCTTTCAGGGTATAGGGTTTGTAAACTAATACTTAACCTTTTAGTAGCAAAGTAAATTGGTATTTCTGGTTAGTGGTATACATTGTTTCTTCAAGTAGTACAGGTATTGTATGACACTTGTCTGATAATATCCTTACAGCATTTCTGTATGCTTATGGAAAGTACCATATAATCTTTGTTTCATAGAATTGGGAAACAGAGGCATATGCTTTACCCAGCAATCACAGAAATCATTGTTTAGAATTTTTAAAAACACACTTGTCTATTTATTCAGTGTTTTACCCAGTAGATAAAATGTTCCTGTTTTCTTAATTTTGTCTGTATTCTCATAGTTATTGAAAGTTGAGGTTTTTAGGTTTTGGTTTCGGTTGTTTCCTTTTCTTGTAATTTTGCCACTTGAGCAGATACAGACAACAAGCATCTGACTCAAGGCAGAATGGTCCTCTGATCACAGTCCTGTTGCTATCTCCATCTGTTGGTATGAAGAAGTAATGCTCATGCCAGAACAAGCAAGCTCATTTTAATTTTAGCAAAAACAAATTAAGAAGTAAGGAATTATGCTCTTAATGCATTTTCTTTGTGACAATTAAGTCAGTTTGAAGATGCAAAACTATCATGGGATGTCAGCTTTTGTAGACAGATGGTCTTTGATTTTTTTTTCTTTTTCTTTTTTTTAGCTTTTTGTTGGTGATATTAAAGTGTCAAAGAGAGTTATTAAAAATCTGATATATTAACCATGCCTAGATTCCATACATCTTGTTCGTTAGGGAATTAGAGGAAAATATCATCTCAAATTTTTTCATCAGTGTGAGGCCAACCATCATAATGCAACAAAATTTTAATAGTGAGAAATCTTAAAAACTCTGACAGACTGCACATTCACAGTTTCATGGATATTTGCATCATTGCTTCTGAATTGCTAATGAAGAGCTTAGCATAGCTTCTGATGCATTTCAGATATTCTGGGTTGTGACTGGCTAGAGTGTTACTGACATCACAACATCCAGCTGTTGACTTTCTATTGTCTGAGCCCTCAGCAAGTGCTTTAGACTGCTCTAGCAGAGCTTTCCCAATGCCTGACTAATCAGCTGGCTGTGTGCAGTGAGCTCTGGAGGAGCAATGCAGAGCATCAGTTTACAGATACTATGGAAAATACATTTTCATTTACTCTGTATGATGAAGCAAATATCCATACAATGAAGGTATGTGACTTTAATTTATTTGCTAAATGTGTACAAAGGTAATCATATATATGAAGAATTATATTCACGTAGTATAGTATTTGCTAGATGCATGTGTTTTTGTTTATTTTTGCAAAGTTGTATTTGTTTATGTTGGTAGAATGAGTAATACGAGCCATTTACTTCTCAGCTATAGGATAAGTTTCTTTTCCTTACCCCTCAAATTTTGATACTCTTTATACCTTATTGATAGAATGGTTTATGTATATGCTCATTGGTATTTGTATATAGCAGAACAAACTGTCAGTTGGAAAAATGACTTCTCATTCAGGTTCATCTTTAAATGGACATGCATTATGGCTTGTCTGATCTTAAACACTTCATTGTGAAACAAATCAAGTGTGGATAAGAGTCTTCTTATAGAAATTAAGAAACTAAGAACTTAACTTTCAAAAATTGATGTTAATTTTTTGTACCCTTTTTTGGGGGCAAGAAGTGGAATAATTTTTTGTAAGTACTTACAGCAGAGCAAAATTTAGATCCATCATTGCTATGATTTAGCATAATTAAATGCCACTTTGCTAAAGAGAGCAAATGCTAATCTGTAATTTTTTAGAACTATCTGATTTCTAATCATACTGCCTGAAAATCTTGACATTACTTAGCTATTTTATGATTCTTCAAAACTGGAATCTCACTGAATAGGTGATACTGCATAACTAAAATGTGTCCATTAGTGTGTACTGGCTGACATGTTTGAAAGGTTTTTTAAAGTTTTGCTTGCTTTTTATCTGGAGTTAGCAAAATTTTAACAGTATTTGGAATTGTTCCTTCTCTCTATGAAATGGCTATTTTGATTTTGAGAAATAGCTCATTTCTTTTTTAAGAGGAGATAGAAGGAAAAATCACAACTGACCTTATCGTTACTCTTTTGTTTCTTTCTGATTCGAAACTCTGTAATTAAGATCATGAAAATATTAATAGCTGTTATTAAAATTCAGGTTTTTTTTAATCCAGATACATAATTTCAGCCTAATGGCAGGAGAATTTTATCATTTCTTTATGAAGCTTCTGCTTTCTTTCAAGTTTTATATTGAGAACTACAAAAGAAAAATACTAAAATAGCACACACTCTAAATTCTTGCGTGCAGTTGGTTTTATCTATCCTTTGTCACATTTTAATTTTCTCACATTTTAATTTTCTCACATTTTAATATTCTCTTTTTTATAACCTTTTCTCTTTTTCATTTCTTTAGGTTTTTGCCACCCTTACCCCGCAATCCTGTGTGTGTGTCTGTGTCTGTGTCTTGTTTGCTCTCCCTTTGCCTATCTTCTGTCTATCTCCCTCCCCTGATCTATTGGTGTTTCCTATTTTGTCCTGATGTCTCTACCTTTCTGTCTATCTCTACCTGGTGTCTCAGAGTCTGTCTTCCTCTCTGACTGAATCAGTCTATCTGTATATGTGTATGTCTCCCTGTCTGTCTTTTCCCCTGGTCTGACAGTCTCCTTCCTGGTATCTCCCC
>PVKE010000894.1:34409-117949 GCA_004027555.1 Craseonycteris thonglongyai | reverse complement strand
AGGTCACCTGATGAGCATTTATTATCTAAACTCAGGTAAAAAGGAAACCCTGGTACCTATCTTCATAGAGACCTAGAATGTCCCCCTATCCTGAGCGGCATCTCACAGAAGTGCTAAAGACATAGGCATCCAGTCATCCCCTCAGAGATCAGCTCTTGCTCCTGCTAACCCCACTACACTGATGACTCAGCTTCCTTCTGCTGTCTCAGCTTACAGACCCAGTCCCTACTTCGACAGCTTTCTCTGGGAATCAAAATGACCAAGAAAGAGAATGTGCTTGGATCCATTAGGTATCATTCAACAGGGAGCCTTTCTTTTGGACAGAGTCCTCAAACCAAGTCACCTCAGAATTTGGTGGGCTCTGTACATCTAGCCTATGAAGAGGGCTGCTTTGAAGTTGGATTCATCAGTAAGGGTCATGATAACCAAGTCATATGGCACAAAAACATGGCAGCTTATATGGAAGAAACTGTGGCTACTTAAAAGTAGCACTTTGACCCTGGAGTGCCATGGCTTTGTCTCTAGTTCAACTATGCAAAAGACTGTTATGGAGGACACAAAAGTGAATAAGGAAAGGTCCCTGCCTTCATAGTGCAGTTCCAAATGATTAATAATGTCTTTAGGTGAGATTTTACTTAGATGTCTTTGCAAAGGTTTTGACTTATCCTTGGCTTTAGAGAACCACCCTCCCTAAGCCACTCAGCATATTCCATGAGATGCTTGAAAACAGGTGTTCAAGTTATATGTTCTTCTCCCTGACATTCACAGGCGGCATGCATCACTCTATAAAAAAGACTGCGTCAAGTTTAGATCTTAAAAGAAAACTATAAGTATTTTGTAAGTGACATTATTCTCTAAAATTATTAAAAATATTTTCTAGATTCAATTAAACATAGCATTCTTCAAATCAGCAAATTTTTCATGTTGCTTACTGAATAAACATTCTTAATCAGAGAATGGTTACCTTCATCAACAAAATAGACACTTAACAGTCTTGAACTCACATCTTACGGTTGTTTTATATCCATTTCCACTACTATAAGCTCCTTGAGACTGGGAGGGGTGTCCTTCATCTCTGCAGCACTAGGACCTAGCAGAGTATATGAGGGCTGTCCAGGAAGTATCCAGCCATGTAACCAACCATTCTTGTTATATTGACAATGACTGGATTTTTCCAGACAGCCCTTGTATGTTCCATGCATGTTTGTTGATTGAATGAGTAAAGGTATTGTCTGGATTTAGCTACTTTTAAAAATAAATGACTTTTAAATTCTAACCAGTAATCAACGAGAATTTGGGCCATTAGATTTCACAAGCATGCTAAACCAAAGTTGATCTTCAAGGAGCAATCAATCAAGGATAAAAGCAGACTGCAGTGGGTGCGGGGAGGTTAGTATGAAGTAGCAATGAATGCAGCATGTGCCTTTGCAAAGTTCTGTAATGGAGAAGGAAAGATTAGATTATTGGACTAGGGAAGGGTGAGGTAGAAGGCTGTGAGTATGACTTCACCATGACAGTATATTAAAAAAAAAAAAAAGTCAATATTATATGAAACCTAAGGCATAAGAAAATAAAGGATACTTTTTAGAGAATGATCCAGCAGAAGACAAGAGAAAGAGATCAAAAATAAAAGAGGAGAGGGCAGTTAACCTTGGAAAGAAGAAGAAACTCCTCCTCCTTTGGGATGAGGCTGAAAAGTAATACACATGAATTGAGAAATAAATTCATCTAGTTTGTACAACAGATTAAAATATTATATTAATGCAAATAGACAGTACTGTCTGAATAATCTGAGGAGGTATGAACTCTAAAACCAACATTTGCTTGGGCTTACAATGTGTCTATCTTATTCTAAAAATGGTATTTTGTTGCTGTCCTGAAAACACTAATATTGATTTAAACATAATGTACATGTCATTCTCAAACAATAGCAGGGACTGTCGATTTTAGTTTGCAATTTTTTTGATCAAAAAGTGTTGTAGCAAATTACCAAAATTAAAATTTATAGATGTCATCTGTATGATCATCTAAGCAAAGAAATTTCCAGATCATCAGTTTAGTCATACATTGCAAAATGTAAGTTAATATATACGCTTGGTCAAAAATAGCTTCCATTATACACAATTTAGGTTTTCTCTGGTTAAACTTGGTTGGAAGCAAAACAGAAACAGAAGAAAAAGTGGTTTAGAATCAAGTAACTATTATTGATCATTTTCCCTGTGAACTGCAGAAAATGTTACAAAATCAAACAAAAATTGAGAACCAGAGTGACATGAAGCAAAATTGCCATGGGTTGTCTTATCCCAGAGAAACCCTGTCCACTAGGTGGCTTATTACGACCAGGATAGAGCATGAATGTTGCTGATTGTTAACAGTAGGGACACACCATGTTGATGACAAGTGTAAGAGCAGATAAAAACCCCACTCCTGAGGCAGCCAGATAGAAATGTGCCAGATAACAGTTTTCAGACTTGAATTAAGACAATGTCCAGCTTCCACCTAAACCAAAGAGCTTGGATTTCTTGAAGCCGTCTTATCTAGATTCTTCAGTGTCACCTACAATTGCATTCACCTCCAACAGACAGAGCAAAAAGCAATCCTCTCAAATTAAGAGTAATTCTTTTAATTTGCATCTATGGGCAGTTAACGATGAAGGGCGAAAAAGATGTGTTCAACATCACCAGTCATCAGAGAAATTCCTCACATTCATCAGGGTGGTTACTAAACACATACATACATACATACACACGTACATACATACATACATAAATGTTGGTGAGGATGTGGAGAAATTGGAACACTTGTACTCTATGGATGGGATTTTAAAATAGTGCAACTGCTATGGAAGACAGTACGGAGTTTTCTCAAAAAGTTAAAAAAAATGTAACCTCCATGTGATCCAGCAATCCCACTTCTCTGTATTTATCCAAAAGAATTTTTAAAAAAGGATCTTGAGGATATATTTGTACTTCCGTGTGCATAGCAGTGGTGTTCATAATAGCCAAGAAGTGGAAGTAATCCAAATGTCCACTGATGAATAAAAAACATGTGCTATACACATACAATGATCACTTAACCTTAAAATGGGAAGGAAATGTTACAACATGGGTTGAAACTGAGGATATTATACTAAGTGACATAGTCAGTCACAAAATGACAAATACTGTATGATTCCACCCACAAAGAGGAATCTGAAATAGTTAAATACATGGCAACAGGAGGTAGAACAGTGGTTACCAGAGGCTAGAGTGAGGAGGTGAAAAGAGAAATTGTTTAACGGGTATAGGTTTCAGTTTTGCAAAATGTTAAAGTGCTGAAGATGTATTACACGATGTGACGAGAGTTAACACTACTGAACTTTAAAAATGGTTAAGAGGACACATTTTATTTTTTAACCATGGCACTACTCCAGGAAATGTGTAAGAAATTAATTTCTGACACAAGAGACTTCTGGGTGAGTGAGGGCAGAAAACAAAGTGCCTGGGCCTTTTCCCACACCGCACGGAAAATTAGAGAGGGGTGCCACCTGGGGGCCCCTGGGGGCAGCAGATGGACTCTCACTCATGCTGGGTAAGTCCAGGCACCCTGGGGGTCGGGGGGGGTGGGAGGGGAGGGGCTGCCGCACCCACAGCTGCAAAGTTTCAGCACAGCTGGATCCACTCCAGGTAAACTCTGAATGTGGGAGAAACTGAAGTTGAGAGAGCCTGAAACAACTCAGCATTCTCACTGTTTCAGGACACAAAAGGCTGAGCTGCTTTGTACTGGCAGAAGGGGACATAAGGATTTAAGATTCCCTCCCTGGGATGCAAGAAAAAAAGCTACTTATTACACAACGATTTATATCCTCGGAAAACAAAGAGAGAGAGAATGAAGAGAGGGCAATATTGCTGGGCCTGGGGCCAGAGGCCAGGGCCAAGAGGCCAGGGGCCAACTGGGCCAACACATCACATTTCACCTCTCCTAGTTAATTTCCTCAAGCAGATTCAAAACTAAGTGAACTTGATTCTCAGTTTATTGTAAGTCGTATTTATTTACAGTATGTCTTCAAAGTTCAAGGCAGTTTTATTTCTTAAATAACATCAATCATATAAAACAGCTGGAACCAAAGTAGAGAAATATATACAATATAATACAGTAAGCATTTTCAATATTAATTGAATTTTCACACTAAATTAAAAGATTATGATTTACAATATCATTTCCCCAGTTAAAATTAAACCTGTCAAAAGACAATGTACATTTTTTACAAAACCAGCACAGAAGCATTAATAAAAACGCTCATGACTGTAATTTTAATATTTCTATAATACACTGCACCTGTGTTAGAAACAAGAAAAAAAGGCATTGCACTAGATGCTTTGAATACTGCTTAAGTCAGTATTGTTACTGAGGAATAATGAATGGCCTGATCTATTTCACCATCAGACTCATTCACAACATTTTCCACTCTATTAACTAAGCAAACTTTCTATAAGTAAGTTACTTTTTGGGGCAGTTTTATACAAGTGCACTGCTAATGGGTAAAATGCCAAGGAGAAATTGATGCCACAAAAACCAATCCAACCCTACTATTTACACTATCCAATAAAAGCCAAAGCTAGAAAACCACTCACTGCTGGATCAAGGAAAAAATTATAAGCAGGACATATTATAGGAAAGTTTGAATATAAATTTAAAATATTCAATAGACTACAAAAGGATTTGCAACAGCTTATTTCCTTATTTTTCTTAGGCTTGGGTAGGAAATAAGTAAATCTCTTTTATTTTTAAATAAAGTTTTGATGACATCAAAAAGCCTCACATTTATAAATAAGATTTTTATACAATGCAAAGGTTTATGTAGTTTTCTTGTGCTACTATCAAATATTTTCAGGATTCATATTTTATTCTAAGAAAGAAAGTAGTAAGATGTCTTCCTCATTCTTAACTTTTTAACATTAATATTCTCCAGGCCCCAAAAAGGAATTCAAAAGAGGTAAAGTCATTTAATGCTTAACACTGAGTAAGTAGCACAGTATTTCAAACACCTTTTATATTTGGGTGGCCTAACCTAGAACAGCAAGGAGCCAGGGATATAGTTCTATCACTCACAACAAATTATATTTTAAATTTCCCCAACATGAAAACAGTTTTAAAAAGACAGATCACCCTTCAAAGGCAGCAAGTTTTGCTTCAGATTATATTATACTAAAACTTTTTTTTTTTTGCCACAAAAATATCTAAGAGGCAGGAGTACTTTAAAAAAAAACAACAAGTTCTTCAAGTCATAGACAAGGTAAACAAAAAATTGAAAAGACACATAATTATTGTCAGGAGCTATTCCAATGGAAGAACCAAGCCACACACATGGTATTGAGACTAATAAAACAAAGAGACAACCTGATTACAGCTAGGGAAGAATACCTTCTACTGGAAGTGCTCATGACGGACGGGGGGGGGGGGGTGGTGGTGCAGGAAATGAACAGGATAAATAGCCCCCAGTATCCTCACAGAAACAATGAAGACAGATAAAACAGAGTTTGCATTCAAAATGAGACACAAATGCATCGCTCCCGGACACATAAGAAGTTAGTAACGTTCCCACATGTCTTTCACTCCTGTACAACTCCTTTACTAGTCTTTGCTATCAAAACTGAAATCATCAGTGTTCTGTATGTTTTCAAAAGGCACACCACATTTAAAAATACTGTGTCATCAGATCAGTCATAAGTCCTTGGTCACCTTGTTTCTAGTTCAAAACAAACCACTTTTCTAGTAAGCCCCATACACCAAATTTCATTCTCTAAAACTTCCCAGAATGTTTCTATTTTATGTAATTTAGTCTCTGTAGCTGAAATGTGTCCATATTTCTTTTTCTTATTATATGAAAGTTACAATAGAAATGTGCTATTATAGGAAACCTGAAAAGAGCAGAACTCTTACTACTTCATAAATCCCCAAATTATCTTGTTATGGAAAGAAGCCAAGAGGCAATATTCAGGGTTACGTTATTACACTTAGTACTTCTGATCACTTTTTAAACAACCATTCTAATTAACAAGAGGCTCTTTACTAAGAGTATTTTATCTTTTAACATTTCTTGATAGTCCAAACTGGTCAAGAAAATGGTGCAGACAGTTAGAAAACAAGGACGTCCACACTGGAAACTTTAATTTTATGATATAACTTAAATCGCTGGTCATATTGAAAAAAGACACTTCACCTGTACAAAAAAACAAAGCAAGTGCTTCCCTCTCAGCCATTTTTTTTACATTCTACATTTTTTTACATTAAAAGAAAATCCTTCATTAATTATTCTCCCTTTGGAGATTTAGTCATTATAATCTCATTCACTATACTAATGTTTCTCTGAAAGTAGGAGGAAAAACCTAGAATAAGAACATGTGCAAATAAGTGCAGTTTAACACATTAATTGCACAAAAGTTGTAAACAAGCTTAAAAGATAGCTCCAAAAAAAGGCTTAAAGTTAATGGCTGTAGCCTCCTTGACAGAAGTAAAGACAGAACCTGAAAAGCATCAAATACACTAGAAAACAGGGCAAGACACAGAACATCACAGGATTCCCAATTTAAGTCAAATTCCTCAGTAAAACAAGAACAGATTGTATCAATCTGTTTAACTGGCCATTACAGAATAATTCACAAATTTGTATAGATTTCAGAAATTCTCAAAAAAGGCAACATTAAACTGTTGAACATAAGAAACACTAAACATAAGAAACAAAAAACACACACACACAAAAATTCACCGCTCTATAAATGCTTTCTAAGTAAAAAAAAAAAGTGTCAGACGTGATAAGTTTCATAATCTGAGACATTGTTTTCCTTAACAAGATTGTTAGCAAATACAACCTGTTCTTCTATCTCCTCATTTCCAACCATACAGTTAACCTTAGCCCTCTGAAATGTGTCTATATTTAAGCTTAAGTGAAAAAATGTGTATACAACTTTCCTGCCTAAGGATAGCCACTTTGTAGGTATCAAAAACCAAAGCGCAAACCCATAGAGTTTTAACCCTTCAGTTACAGTCTACACAGCCACAGAACATGAAAGGCCTTGGCAAACAGAGGTGAATGTGATAAGAGAAATAAAACATGTAGCTTATTTCTGATCCTTTGTTCCAGCCTCGTTTCCTTCATGGTTCATTTCAAAATCTGCTTCATTTCAGCAGTTCAGACCTAAGCCTGTCCAGTGGTCTGGTACCATCAGGAAATACTTGTCCATTGCTTCACAAAATCTAGTCCTGTACAACTCTGGAGAGACCACAGTTGGCATTTTACCTAAGATTATGAAAGAGAAAAGAAAGCTATTACGTAAATGATCAGGCAACCGACTTCAACAGCTATTTTCTTTCATGTAAACAGCCATAAAGGCACATACATCCCAGCAGTTATTAGAAAGGAGGTATGGGCATTGTTCACTGAGCCACAAGACATGGGACCGGTCCTCCCTGATAGGAGTTGCTATCATATTTAACTCTTGCCTAGAGATAAGAGATAAATGAAAGCACAAGGTGGCTAGCTGTGTTTGGAGAATTTAGGATTTCAAGTGTTAAAGACATCTCATTCAGAACCTCTAGCCTTTTAACACAAATTTAAACCCAGTATTTCCCCACCTAATCAACTCCCTTTATTATTTGACCACTTTGAAAATGATGACCAAATGAGAGATATACACTTATTTTTTTAGAATTTAAAAAGTATCTTTTTTTTAAATGTCAATTGCTAAAGAAAACATGAGAACAGTTTAGAGAGTAAACAAAACAGAAACCTTGCTCACCTTGTCCTCCTAAAATTCCTGTTGATTTCACAACCATCTCAAGTTTTTTGTCCCATGTAAATGTCCGAATATAATCTGTTACAGGGAGCAATATTAGCAGTAAAGTTATGTTAATAAGCATAAGCAAATGACAACAGTAACTACTATGCTATTACAGCTACAATAGTTAACGACTGAGCGCTGGCAATACGGCAGCTGCTGTCCTAAGGGCTGTTACTCATATGAATTCATTAAATACTCACAACCACCTCACAGGGCTTCATTTATAAGTGGCTTGAATACAGATAATTTATTTGTGGTAAAGATAATGAAAATGGAAATGAGGAAACTAAAAAGGCATTAGAATTTTAAAACTAGTAGTTTTTAATTTTCAAATGAAAGGTAGTAAAAATATTAAATAAGCTATCTCTAGACCAGGTTCACTATGATCTAGAAATTTTACTTTGGTTAAGTAAGGTATGCTTATTGACTTACCTATAATTCCAACTACCAGCTCATTGCTGGTATCATCTCGCCCGACCAGCAAAGAATAATCTATAATGAGGTGGCTAGAGAGGAAGTGGGAGTCGCTACGAATTGAGGCTCTCAGCACAGCTTTGGAATGAGAACGGATATACAGAGGGTTGTCTCGAACCATCTTTAAGAGATTTTCATCCAGCAGGACTACATCACAACTCTCTTTCCCAGTATCAGTTTTTACATTTCTATTCCTAAGTGAACCCTTCAAATCAAAAACCTAGCAGAAAGAAAATACTGTCATTTTTGTTAGTTGCTACAAATGATTAATTAACGTAATTAAATTTAAAAGGCAGAAAGATTTCCTGCAGCTATTACTATTATATACATTTTTAATTTAAAAATTTAATAAAAACATATATCATCAAATGCATGCATAATGGTATAATACATAAAATATATAGTGATATAATTTTACCAAATACAATACTGAGTATGTTACAATACTCAGTAACTGAAACATTTCAGAAATAAATGACCTATTTAATCAACTTTAGGAAACATTAACAAGTAACTCCAAAAATATATTACTGGATTATAAAGTAGTTCAAAAACCAGATGAAAACAGTCTTAGGAAATTAAAGTTTTGATACCAAAACTGTAATTACTATGGCAACATAGAAACAACATGTATCTCTAGAAATTTTGGGGCAGTAGTAAAACACTCACAAGTCAGGAGACTTGGGTACTAGACCAGTTCGACCTGAAGTGCATTTGACAGACCACTGCTTGTCTGTGATGACATAAGGAGCCAGTGCCAGAATTGCCAGAATGTAAACCAATCACATCGTTAAGCACACTGCTTAGTTCACCTGATGTTTTTTTCACAGCAACACATTCTCAATTAAAAAAGCAGTATACTGACTTATATTCTAGTACAATCCCCTTATCTCACCAGAAACAATTCAAGGACCAGCATTTTGAAGAGCACTGTTCTACAGTGTAGACCACCTCACCTCTAGGAATAACTTTGTGACTGTCATGAAGTATTCAAGTTCTCTGGGCTTCAGTTTCTTTATGTTTAAAACTAGGAGGTGGGGGAAGCCAGGATGGCTCAGTGGGTTAAGTGCTCACTTTGCAGCCCCAGGGAACAAAGATCGAATCCTGGCCCCGGCCCGAGTGGACTCATATGCTGAACTGGGGAGTGCCCCCAGTTCAGTTCTCACCGGGGTGAAGACCCTGGCCCAGTTCCTGCCCTGTGCAGCCCCAAGCCCACCTGTGGAATGAAACTATGTGGAAAAACCAATGATGTGCAACTATGGAGACTGTTCTGGGCCCTCCCCCTTCCCTCTGTCTCTATATCTCTCTCTCTGTCAAAAACAATAAAAATAAATCTTTAAAACTAGGAGGTGGAAGTAGATCTGCCTTCTAATTCTGTAATTCTGTGTTTCTTAGGATACTAGATATGTTAAATTCTAAGACCAGTCCACAATATGCCTCTTTCTTCTTTTAAACTAATGAAAAGTTAAATTTGGCCTAGTAACCAAAGTTTAGTACTTACTATAAAATAAGATGTTATTCTCTAATTCAGTATAGTCAAGAACCAGAAGTACAAAGGGTTCCAGTAGCTAAATGCTTTGCATAGTCCAATATCCTTACCTGTGCCATCTTTCTCCCATAGAAAAGATTTTCCATGACAAGAAGATCTAACTTCTTCTCAGTGTTGTTCTGAGAATTCTTATAACCAATTCTGTACACGCCAAGAATTTTGGCTAATGCAGTGGGCCTCTAATCAAGAAAACATGAAAATAAATTCTCATCAAAAAGGATTATTTATATTTTAATACCGCTATCTGGATTATTTATGTAATATCCAAACATGATTTTTTTTATTAATATGACCAGTCAGAGAACCTAAAAAGAAACGCCAGCCCTTGAATCTCAGGAGCAAGTAAGGCAGCAATGCCAATAAAAACATTAAATCGGGGGTGTTGGGCCATACTGAAAGCTGTCCTGAGCTACATGGGGCCCGTGTGGCCCCAGGTTAGACAAGTTTGCATTAGATCTTCAGCATTCTCCCAAGGGAGAATCCTTCACAACTGTTCAAATTCACAAGTTTTATTATGACATAGAATTTCCCCAATAATGTGCAATAAACCATAAGAGAAAATAAAATCCACGTGACTCCCTCATACTCTCACTGAAGCATCACCGCTAAGTGACGCCTGGGCCACAGGCTCCTCTCTTTCTGCCCAAGGGATCCACACCCTCATTTCTCGACAGGTTTCAAATATCTCTCTCAGCAAAATTACAAATTAACTAAATGTGCTGCTATTTCCATTAAGTCTTTCTTAATGTTTTTAAGTGACTTTTGTACATAAACTAATTAAATGCAACTTGCTCAAGATCTCTTGGTTCCTCACTGGCAAAGGCAGGAAAGTCTGAAGTCACTGCACTCCATGACGTGTCAGCAGCAGAACAGAAACCCTGTCACAACTTGTTCATATCTTATCACGGAGAAAACCGCCATCAGGACTCTCTCAGGAGAGGAAAAAGCTCAGTAAACTCTAATGACAGATCAAGATTTGGGATTTGTACCTTTTGTTGAACAGCATTTGTAATATAATTGAAGTAGTGTGGTGCAAAGTCGAGGAAAGACTGTACTTCCAGACGAGGCATTTGCTTCAAAATGAATCTATCATCTGAAAGGCAGATATTTCAAGTGTTTGTACTGAACCACAATATATATACAGAGATAATCTATAATAAGTTGTTCCAAAGATACCAAATGATATGTTTGCTTCATGTTTCTAAGGAATATTTTCTGGAGTCATAGGAAAAATTCTGATCAGAACATAGTCTCAAGTAATTGAACAGTTGGAAGGACTTCTAAGTATTTATATAGTCAAGAAACTTCTATTTTTGGCAATACCACCCCTAAATTCATAGCTAGATGATCTACTTTTTAAAACTATTAACTAAAATTTTATAAACTCATTTGCTAACAATCCAGTAACAGTTATGAAAGTTTTACCAAAGAACATCCTTCCTGCTGCATTATCTCAAATAACTTTGCTATCAGTTGGTACAGAAAGAAATGTGAAGCAAAACGGTCATGATCTTCTAGAAACCTCAGTAAATCAGAAACTTGGCTTTCCTATTATTTTCAAGTTAAATATTTGTTTTTATCTTTCTTCCATCAGCTCTGAGGTACATTTTTTAGTTTTCTAGAAATTGTTACTAATTACATTTGAAAAACAGAGGACTAAAGAAACTTTACTAAGAATTTGGTCAATGTTTGTCTCTAATTACACACCATGAACCTATATATTCTTTTACCAGTAAGCATTTTATGAAATAGCATAAAGCATAAATGTAAAAAACAAAAACTTCGCCAATTCAAAGTATCATACAACCTTAGTTCAAGACATTCATAAATTATCTGAGGGGGAAAGATGGACACTGCTTAATTAGTAAATAAAAATGTGGCCTTCCTAGTATCTTCAGGTTAAACACTTGTTTTTGTCTTTCTCCTGTCAGTTCTGAGGTACCCTTCTGAGTTTTCTGGAAGTTCTCTGTTGCTAATTACATTTGGGAAACAGTATGAAAGAAAATTTAGCTAAGAATTTGATCAATGTAGGTCTCTAATTACACACCATATACCTGTATATTCTTAGGTATTTTACAACATAGCATAAAACATAAATGTAAAAAGAAAAACAGAAAATTTTGCCAACTGACAGTGTCATAAAACCTCAGTTCAAGTCATTCGTAAATTATCTGAGAGAAAAAGATGGATACTGCTTAATCAATACATAATTTAAAAGACGTAACCTTCAGTCGCATAGAAGGCAGCTCCTGATTTGCCTCCTCGGGCCTGCCAGGGCGATGAATGGGAAAGGGAACGAATGAAATCCTCTTCACTGCTGCCCAAAATCACTTCCCGCATCTTATGAAACTCTCCCGCATAGTAGAGCCGACAGTAAAACTTGGCATTAGCATCAGAAAATTCTATACATAGAAGGGTAAAAAGAAAACCTTTATAAATCAGAAATGTCTTTCTCACCAACCAATGTCACCCCAATAAATTTAACAATTAAGAAAAAATGAGAACTCCAAAAAAAAAGAAATACCTTTCTCCTCTTGTTCCCTTCCCCACTCCCACTCAATGCAACCATTTACTTTTCTCCATGACAAAATGTTCACGTTAAGTCTACTACATCCCTAGTCATCACAATTTTGTTAAAGTGATCTTCAGGGAGGATTAGAGCCTCTGATGACCACCCTTACATACTTTCAGAAATATCAAACATAATATAAGGCCTATTTCTCATTTTCTACTGGTTACTGTATATTCATTCATCAATTTTGTATCTTACATTTTACAAGACATATTTTTCTGGATGATAAATTTCTTGCACACACACACACACACACACCACCCCCATAGATACACACAATCCTAAATGTCTTGGGAAGGCTCTGGCTCTGAATTATACAAATAAATAATTATTTAAACATTACAAATTAAATCAAATTATGTTACAAATTTTTACTTCAATTAAATTTATAAATTAACTTTCTTTATAAATGAATAATGTATATTTTTATGCACTAAATCTAGATTAAATAAAACATGTCAGCACATACTCTTAGTATTCATTTCAAGAAAAAGAATATTTATCTAGTATAAAGTTAGAGGCCTCAAATCAGTTTGCTCAATCACAGTCCCAACACAATATTTTTATCTCATACTTACGAAGCTCCACATGAGGATTTGTGAGTTGTTTCTTTTGTGTATCTCCTCCATCTACTTCATCTAAAAGGTTTAATATCAGTAGTAAAGCCAAAGTTTTAAATAGCTATCCCTTCATTTTACCCGTTCTTTTTTCCCTGACATACGTAAAAATAAAAATTAACAAGTCAACTCTTGATTATAGTTGACACTTTCAAGCAAGCATTATGTGTACAATTAAACCATGTAAACTATTACAATAAAAATGAAAGATCCATTCTTAGAATAATAGAGAATTTAAAGATTTATTTTTATAGTTTTTGACAGACAGAGAGAGAGACATAGAGAGACAGAGAGGAAGGGAACGGCCCAGAGCAGTCTCCATAGTTGCACATCATTAATTTACTACATAGTTTAATTCCACTGGTGGGCACGGGGCTGCGCAGGGCAGGAACTGGCCAGGAGCCTCCCATATGGGAAGCTCAACTGGGGCGGGACCCAAACCAGAGGCCTCCCACATAGGAAGCTCACCCTGGTAAGAATTGAACTGGCACCCAATTCAGCACATGGGTCTGCACAGGCCAGAGCCAGGATTCGATCCTTGGACCCCAGGGCTGCAAGAAGTGATCTCAACCCACTAAGCCATCCCGACATCCCCTAATAGAGAATTTAGGTTAAAGAAAACATTTTCTTATATTTAAGTTATTCCTATGATAGCAATATACTAACTCAGTTGTTATATCAAGTTTCCATGGCTTCTTTATGAACAGTTTTCTCCATATATGGAATAATGTTTCCTTAGTAGTTAGCATGGCTCTGTCATCTATTAAGATGTGAATATTATAGGTAAAATATACTAGTGTCTACTTCAGAGATACCTTTTTTTGTATTTGACTGATTTGTCTGACAAACCTACTGCCAGATACACTCTAATTACTGTAGGTTGGAAGTACTTTTTAATATCTGAAAGAGCAAATCATACTCAATTTCATATTTCCAAAAAAATTTTTTGAAGCACCAATGCCTTCCAAGGATTACAGTCCAATACTTAGTTAGTATTCCTACAGAATACTAACTAAGCAGATATCTTAATTACTAAGAAAAATTTATCGTGTAGTTGCATTTAAAAAAAATAAACTACTAATTTATGATCTAACCCAGGAACTGCCAATCCATTTCTGTAAAGGGCCAGATGTTAGGTAGTTTACTTAGTCACAATATTCAACTTGCCAATGTAACACAAAAGCAGCCAGACAGAAGTAAATGAATGGGTACACCTGTGTTCCAATAAAACTTTACAAACACATGTCAGCATAGTTTGCTGACTTCTGGTCTAACCCCACACTCAAACACAATCTGGTAGACATATCTTTTAAATATCAAAATGAAGGTGCACATCAATAATCTCAACCTCACAGGGACTGGAAAAGAAAGGAAACATCTGAGGGTGCAATGGAAGAAAAACATTTTAATAGATGCTGAGAGTTACATGGTGGGACACATATTTTACATGTGTGATGCCACTTAATCCTCAGTGAACCTTGAAAGACAATTGTTTTTACTGCTCTACAGGTATGGAAACTAAGGCTTTCTGATTCTACCACATACCGGTAGTAATAGCAATCATATCTGCAATCAGCTGGACTCTCTCTCTATGTGCCATGCTTTTTCTACTCCACCACAGGGGTGTGAGAAGAGAGGAAATGCCCTGGTTTCAGCAGCAAGAATGATCTACTTAAAGCTACAAGGAACATAGGCAACTAAAATAAGTAAATCAAAACCTAGGATAAGCACATTTGGTCTCCTTTAACACACCTTGAGACTCGATGCCTTGATTCTCTGTCCCTTCCTTGCCGGTCTGTCCAACCTGGTAGTAGGCACTGTCTGCTCCACGTAAGGTCTCTCTCTTCTGGGAAGAGAGATCAGGGCTTTTCCCTGCTGCTCCTCGGAAGAAGGACAACATTCCAGAAGGCTTTTTAGCTAAAAGAGGCAACATATGAAGTAAAGATCACTGCAGGTGAAAAAATTAAAAATTTCAACTCATTCCCTTGTTAGCAGTAACCATTTTACGAGGGTAATACATATGATAACATTGATACTTTCAATTGCCCAGACTATTATTCCACAGGTTTTATGGGGTTTGGTGGGGAGCAGTCAAGCATTCTTACTATCAGAAACAGAAAAATGAAAATGATCAGATAGTTACTTATAGAAAATGTGAGAAATTCTATTAAAAAACCTTTGAAAAATATCTTTCCAAGGCAGTCAGAATATCTTAAGCAACAAGATTAATTTAGGGATGACTTCTTATAGTATCACAATACAACTAATTAAACTAATACAAAACAACATTACTAGCTATATTTTATACAGCTAGTCAAAGTTAAAGGTAACATATTTATATCATTTGTGTTCCTATATTTTAATACAGCCAAATATAAGATTTTCTTTTAAACATTTTTCAGAAAGTAAGTAGTAAAGGATGGCCAAAAATATTACTAAAACTTGCTCTATACTTTTATTCTTAGTTTTGAGCTTAATATATATGATCTACATATGATCTATGAGCTTAGTATATATGATTTTAATCTTATACATTTACCATCTACAAACTCCAAGTCGAATGCTAATTGTAAAGTGCTTACTTAGAGAACCAGACACCATTATGGTCTTGCACTTGTTCCTTGATTACACAACTCCAAATCTGGGAGGGCAGAGCCATGTGTACAGCCCCAGGAAATGAATCATGATTCATATAAGCCAACTAGGGCATTGCTGCTCACCACATTCTCAGTCTCCTTTGCAGGGAGGGGTGGCCATGAGACTCAGTTCTAACTAATGAGATTGAAGGGAAATCTCTGCTTTCCTAATAAGGGAATAGTTGCAGCTTATACCTACCTTCTTTCCTCCTCAAATGTAGACATTAAGTGGGATACTTTTTTGACCAGGAGTAAAACTTAAAGAGAATCATAGAAAAACTACCTTTATGTTGTCATGACAATGCTGAGTTTCTGAACCACTGCAGACACTGTTATTTTAGAAAAATAAACTGTCATTTGTTAAGCTGCAATAGTCACAAGTTTTCTATTACTTTGTAGTGAATACATTCCTAACTGACAAGGAACCAAGATCAAATCCCAGTTCTCCACTACCTGTATAATCTTGAGCAAACTGCTTAATCTAAATCTAAACCTTCTTTCTGGAAAATGAGGATATGTCAAATAACCCTTATGTGGTTTGGGGGATTAAAGGGCATAATTTGTAGGAAGTTCTTTTTACAATGCCAACAACACTATTAAAAACAAAAAACAAAAAACAGTTGCTGTTATACTTCTTCGGTGGTACACTTTAAAACGAAAGCTCTAGCTAGAAAGGCAGATTTGTTTCTAGGAGTTGCAAATTCAATAAAGTTAAGAATCAAAGAAGAGCAAATTACGTATAAAATTAAAGCCAGGGATGCCAGGATAGCTCAGCGGTTTGAGTGTTTGCCTTGCAATAGCAAGTTCTGGGGTTCGATTCCCATCCCCAGCCCATGCAAAACCCCATATGCTGAACTACAGTACAACTAGTAACTGCTGAGATGGCTCAACAGTGAAGGTTCTAACCTCCCATATGAGAGGTCTGAGGTTTGGTTCCCTCCCCATGCGGCCCCACATCCACCTGTATGGAATGAAACTATCTCACAACTAATGATGTACAACTATGGAGACAGCTCTGGGATCAATCAATCTCTCTCTCTCTCTCTCTCTCTCTCTCTCTCTCTCTCTCTCTCTCTCTCTCTCTCTCTCTCTCTCACACACACACACCTTATCTCAAAACAATAAAATACATCTTAAACAAAAAATTTTTTTTAATCCATATTATATTTCAAAAACCAGAAGTAATAAATCCTAGCCAGATGACATTTCTTACTTAATGTGTTTTCTTCTTCAAACCACAATTACAAATAAAATTAATAACTACTTCTCTATTTTGTAATCTTACCTGGTTGTGGTTCTGCTTCTGCTGTTCGGTTTGTCTGTCCTCCGCTGCTCTCAGGTAATCTAACAGGGCTGCTACTCTTTGGTCTGCTGTCTAAAGTACTAAAATGAAAAGCAAAAGAAAAGCTGGTTTTAGACTATTTGGACACAAAATAACAAGTACGCTGATTGCTTCATTAATCTGTTCCCCACCTATCTCACCTACCATCTCATAAATCTGATTTATAATTTATATAAACACAGATTAGAAAATGGAAGAAAAAGTGCTGAAATGTCTATTGGACTTAAAAAGGAAAGCAAAATGTTATAATTATAAACATGTATGAATACTATAAAAGTATAAGCTTTTGCTATGTAATATTTCCCACAAGTCCATTAGAGCTATATTAGCATCTATAAATCAAACAATTACAGAAAATGCCAAGCTCATATTTTTCATGTTAGTCATCATAATATATAATTATATAATTCAGATAAGATCTAATCACATTAGTAAAGCTGGAAAACCTATTTCTCAGTAAGAATCAAAATAATGAGCCTGTAACAATTTCTGTCTAAATATCTAGAATACTGAACACCCTAAAAGAAACAATTTGGGGGGGTTTTTGTTTCAACTATTAGGATCTTTAATTATTATGAAAAATTCACAAACACTATTTTAAGATACAAAGATAAACACTAAGGAGCTTACTAATTTCATAAGTTACTATTTTTTAAATGATAATTATAAAGACAATTAAAAATGCTGAAAAGTTTAAATCTGAAATAGACATTAAAATTCTATGGCAATTATCATAAAACAGTATCCAAAGAAGCAGTTTAAGGTCTTTTGCTATACTTAAATTTTGTTCTATCAATTACTGTCTAAAATATAAGGGCGTATCCTAGAATCTTTCATGTTGATAAAACAGAAATATAAGCATTTGGAAAATGACTTAGCTCAATTAAAATAGATTCTACTCAAATACAGATCACCTATTTGTTGGAAGCCCTTCTTCGGCACTGTTCCGCTGAGTTGCTTTGGACAATTCTTCTAAGGCATTTCGGTATTCTTTACAACTTAAGAGTAGAAATAGGTTAAAAAATGTTAAATATTAAACTGTTTTAAAATAAATCATATGCTTTTGAATAAGCTTTGCATTATAAAAACACAATCATTGTAAATATCCGTAATTAAATAAATACATTTCCCTAACAGAAATTATCAAGTAAAAACTTCATGAAGAAGGTCAATGTCTTCAGAAAGAATACTACAAAATACTACCCACCACACCAATCAGTATCAATAACAAAGACTGTGAAGACCCACATACTAACATTTAAATCAAATACTTTCGGGGGTTGATTTAAAAGTACAAAATTTAAGGGTTTAGTATAATAGAAAAGAAAGGAACTTGAGAGTGCTTTTCTACTTAAAGATATTTAAACATTTTTTATGTTGCATTGGCGAAAAGAAAATTCAACTCTGAGACTGGCAACCTAGGAGCCCTAATTTGGATAAATCAGATATTAGGGAACAAAAGGAACATCTCAGGGTGTACTATTTTGCCAATACATTAGAAAAATGTGACTGTAACTAGAAAATTTGCTTCCTGATAATACAAAATATATTTTTGATTTGGTTGTCTTTCCTACATTTCTTATGTATTAATGGAGTATGACTAAGCAATAATGCAAGAAGTAAAAATTATGTTCATAAAGGGCAAAGGCAAAAATAAAAAATAAAAATTTTCCTATAAAATATTCTAAAGGAAAGAAGTCCCCATTTTCCAAACAGTAAACTCTAAACTCCATAAACACTGAGGCATATAAATCTATCTTGCTTAGCCCCTTGTATATCCAATACCTAGTATACCACGTACTTGTAGACATTCAAATATTTATTAAATAAGTCGACTTCTTGTAACTAATATATAAAAAGAAAAATCAAAATTTCAATGCCTTGCAATAGAAAATTAATTAAGCATCTTATATTCTACTTTAAGTTCTACCACTGCTGGGGAAGCCGGGATGGCGCAGTGGGTTAAGCGCTCACTTTGCAGTGCCGGGGACCGAGGATCTAATCCCGGCCCCGGCCCGTGCGGAACCATGTGCTGAACTGGGGAGCTCCCTCAGTTCAGTTCTCTGTCTCTGTCTCTGTCTCTGTCTCTGTCTCTCTCTCTCTGTCAAAAAATTAATAAAATAAATAAATAAAAACTTTAAAGTTCTACCACTGCCAAGATACCATTAAGATTAGAAAGCTTGGGGAAAGCCGGGACGGCTCAGCGGGTTGAGCGCTCGCTTTGAGGCCATGAGGACCGAGAATCGAATCCCGGCTCCGGCCCAGGCAGGACCCACATGCTGAACTGGGGAGTTCCCACAGTTCGGTTCTCTAACTGTCTCTGTCTCTGTCTCTCTCTCTCTATCTGTCAAAAAGTAAAATAGAAATAACTATGCACTGAAGACAAAAAGATAATTTCTCTCTATAAATGTGAAAAGATAAAAAAAAAAAAAAAAAAAAGATTAGAAAGCTTAGTTCTTTCAGACACAACATATACATATTTCTAAAGAGGGATGCTTCTTTTAAGACCCATGATTGTTAGCACATAAATGGGTAAGTCACAAACACAGCATCACTCTATAAAAACTTTACCTGCTACGTGTGGGAAGCAGGCAGGAAAAGAATGAAGAATACCAAAAGATATTCAGGTGGTATAAGGCAAAAATGTTGAAAGCACTATGCCAGTAGGTAAATCAAAGGGAGGGATGCAATGGATACATACTAAAATGCAGAAATGGTTAGAGAATATACAGACTAGTAAATAACCTACCTCGTCAATTTAGTTATTAGGAGCTTGCTTAAGAATCATCTTGGGGGAAGCCAGGATGGCTCAGTGGGTTAAGTGCTCACTTTGCAGCCCCGGGGACTGAGGATCAGATCCCAGCCCCAGCCTGTGTGGACCCATATGCTGAACTGGGGAGTGCCCCCAGTTCGGTTCTCACCGGGGCGAGACCCCAGCCCAGTTCCTGCCCTGTGCAGCCCCGCCTACCTGTGGAATAAAACTATGTGGAAAAACCGATGATGTGCAACTATGGAGACTGTTCTGGGCCCTCCCCCTTCTCTCTATCTCTGTCTCTGTATCTCTCTATCAAAAACAATAAAAATAAATCTTTAAAAAAAGAATCATCTTGTAATTATTTGGGTAAAAAGTACATTTTCAGATACAAAGAGATTAAGCTATCACACCCAAAGAATATATGTTTTATTTATAGTTAATCATTTTGCTCTGTTCTATGTGACAAATCTCAAAATAAGGCAATTAATTAACATATATAAAATATAAAAATATAAACATAGGTGAAAAAGCCCCATGAATAATACCTGAGAGCAAAAGCAATGATCGAGCTGGGTTCTTTCTCACAGACTGCAATGGGCACACGTTCATGTTCATACATTAAGTAGTGTTTGTCTGGATCACTGTTCAAAATTTTTAAGCACATAAATAAGAACAAAACTAGCAAAAAGTCACATACACAAACCATTAACACACTGCAAACAAATCTCAGGACAATCTTCAGTTAACTATATACTAAACTGCACAATTATAAGAATATAATTAAGCCAAAATGTATGCAGAACTTGAATCAAACAGCCAAACAAAATATATCAATAGAAAGTTTTGAAGGTAACTGGAAATTATCAGAATTAGTTTTCAAATCAAAGTGTTCTGAAATAGTTACTCCAAACTAACCTTTCCACACTGCCAAAACTTTAGGTTATACTCACCTCAAAAAGAATTTATAATGAACAGGGTAAGTATAAAAGATTTTGTTCTACTACACGCTTGAAAAAAAAAGTCTTCTAGAAATTGTGGAAATGTGCTGTTAATACAATAAGAAATAACATAACACAACATGGAAATTCAATGGTGTGACTCCATTTTAACCCAAATCTTGGTCCCCCCAGCTTCTAGCCTAAACTCCCCAGGCAAGCATTCATTAATTTGTGTAACATATTTACTGAGCAAAACTATTACTATGCACCTAACATGTGCAAGATGTTAACAATAAGATAGTGAAAAAGAAACAGGCATGGTAGAGTATACAGTACAGTAGGGTAAAGAAACAAATAATCCTACAAATAAATATAATTACTTTCTGTGGTAAGTGCCATGAGGGAATCATGACAGCATGTAACAAAAAGACCTAATCTGGCTGGGGCAAAGGAGCTGACAGGAGCATCTAGTAAAGTTTTCCTGAGAAAGAGTTAATGACCAGGAAGAAAGCCAGAGCAGGTTACAATAGCCAAAAAACTGAGGGACCATAACCAGTCAAGAAACTAAGATATTCGAGTCTGAAGCAGAGAAAACAAGGACCTTTTACATATGACTATCATAGTATGTAAGATTACTGTATTGGGAGTTTCTGCTTGTCTCCCCCCTAACACTGTGAGCTCCTGAGAGTGGGGAAGTTTCCTTATTAATCCTGGGGCATTGGAACTGGCAATCAACTAGTTTAAATATTGACTGAATAAATAAATAAATAAATACATAAGTCAGGTAAGAACAAAGTTCTTATTAACAAATGTCCACCTTTTGGATATGCTTGGACCAATGTAACAAGAGCAGCCAGAAGAAAAACATTCTTTGACAACAAGCTTATATTTTGTCCCACTCTAAGTAAGCCCAATACAAACAAGATCACTTAAAAACTTGTGTGGGTTATTGTAATTCATCACCACTGCTAGTACCACAGTCCCAGTAAATTGTTGGGTCAGTAATAGCATCCTCATATTCTATTAGCATTAAATTTTTAGAATTCTGAGATCATCAAATGTTGCAATATACCTTCAAATATATATATGTATATATACACACACAATTATTTTCATCACCAGTAATCTTAAGCATTTTTCAACATTAGCTGATGGATTGCACATGTTCCACAAATTACATTATAACAAAAAAATATCTCTTACACTATGATGAAGTGTAATTTAGAATTGAGAAATACCTATATACAGTTAAATAAACATATTTAAATATGTAGAGAGAACTTTTTTAATTCAATAAAAATAAAACCACCCAGCAGCCCCTGGCTTTTTATAATACTTACAAAGGAAACGGAATAGGGTTATAGCTATTTCCTGGAAGCAAGTTTGCAAAGATGGCTTTCATGGTTGATTTTTCCTTCACCTGGCTGTCTGTGGATCCCAGCAAATGTCCATCAAACACATCTAGGATGAAAAATATCCTATTTATGCATTAATAATATTCAGGAAGAGTAAGAAAAAGTGTGAAGTATAGACTTTAAATCTTTTTCTTTTTGGAACACAAATATATGCACACGATAATTACCAACTGCAGTGTAAAATTTCTGATCTAGGAATAATGACTGTGATGGGCCAAATTAGGAAGCCACGTGAAGCATACATAGCACTGACTCCAAAGGGTTCATTTTTCTACACTTTTTCTGAAACTGAGATCATCCTACAACACAGGGCAGAGGCCAGGCAGTAGCCTTGGTAGAATGGCTGCCTGAGCAAGCACGAACTTAAGTCACCACATTCATGTTACCACTTCAACTCAATTATGTGCACTGTGGCTATCACATCTAAATTTAATTGCAATTTAAACGTTATTTTTAAAGTCTGCACTACAATTAAGTAGTTATTGCTTAATAGAAAGCAAGGACAGAGAGAAGCAAGGCATAAATTTGCTATTAATGAAACACATAATTGTTGTTGGAGAAATGCCTGTAATTTTCTTACAGTCTTACAAAGTAACAATCATGCTTTATGGGACTTAAGAAAGTAATATTTCCCAGAAATTAAATGAAGCTAAATAACATTTTGTTACTATTTACCTGTCAAATCATGCAACTGAAACAGTGATATGGTAAAAATCTATACCTAAAAAGAGCACTTTCACCTTCAGTAAGTGTAACACTTTTAAATTCTGAGGGATAAGAAAGCATGGTGTCAAAACATTCAGTGTTTTTCCCTTTTGGACGAAGTACAATAAAAGTGACGAACTGTACCTTCAGAAATGCTGGTTGTATCTAGTTCAGAGGGCCCGCCCACTGACTGCTCAGGCATGACTTCAGGTGGTGTGGGCAACTGCAGGTGGGCAGAACCGGTGGAGCTCTGACTGGACAAGGCTGCTAAGAAGCGATCCTCTAAAGAAACACACAAGGGGAAGCCGACATGGCTCAGTGGGTTAAGAGCTCGCTTTGCAGCCCTGGGGACCAAGGATCGAATCCCGGCCCCAGCCCGTGCAGACCCATATGCTAATCTGCGGTGTGCTTCCCATGCAGGAGATCCCCAGTTCAATTCTTGCTTGCCCATATCCCTCCGGATCAGCCCCTAGGTCAAGGGGGCACACCTCCCATGCTGGAGGCCCCTGCCCACCTGTGTGGAACAAAACCACTTCAAAAACTAATGAAGTTCAACTATGGAGACTGCTCTGGGCCCTCCCCCTTCTCTCTCTGTCTCTGTCTCTCTCTGTCTGTACAGTAAAATAAATCTTTAAAAAAAGAAAAAAAAACACAAGCCTAAATGAGCCATTTAAAAACATGAAGTCCATTTCCACCTGATAATATTAATGTTTTTAAAATGCCAACTCTTATTTTTGTAACACTTCTTAAGCCAAAAAATTTTAGCTTCCTAAAAATTACTGAGGCCATTTTGGTGCAGTTTAGAAATGAATAGAAAAATCCAGGCAGGCTATATGATTTGACTACAGTCAGATCTTGGTGACAGCCCTGTGACTGGCAACCAAGTCGACTCCTATCCAGTATTCTTTGCACTCGGCCATAATGCCTACCTAAATATTAGTTCATTCAGTTTAACAGAGGATGAAATTATAACACTATAGGGAAAAAATCACATGCTTATTCTCAAGGAAAAATTCATTTAATTATAATAGAAAAAAATGCCAAGAATTCTGAGTTAAGGTCTAGTTCTACAAAGAGAGTCTAAGTAAATTTGCCAACAAATTTTGTAGGACGTCACCGAGTTATTCAATGAAATACTGTAAAAAAACGCTATAGAAGATTTTAGTAACATAAAAATATTAAACTTTGTAAGATTTTTGCAGTGAAATCTGGGAGCTGACTTTGGAACAAGCAAAACAGGAATTCAATCTCCTTTTTTCTTTTTGTCCTTCCCCCAAGAGCAGCCTTCTCTATTTATAGTACCGGTATATTTCAATATTCTAACTTCTCCTCTTGCGAATACACTGTATGATAATCTTAAACTGACAAAGCCACAAATGCATTACAGGAAGGAAAAAAAATCTATGAACAGACTGCATCAGAAAAAAATTCTCAATGTTGGCAGTTAAAAACAATTACTATGTAATGTAGATTTGCACATCTGGAAACTATCTAATTGTTACCAACTAATGTCACCCCAATAAATTTAACAATAAAAATCAAAAAATAAAACAATAAAACAATTACTAGGGGATGCCAGGATGGCTGTGTGGGTTGATCGCTTGTCTTACAGGCCTGGGGATTCTGGCCCCGGCCAATGCAGACCCATATGCTAAACTGGCATATGCCCCCAGTTCGGTTCTCACCAGGGTAAGCTCCATGCAGGAGACCCCCAGCCCAATTCCTGCCCTGTGCAGTCCTGTGCCCACCTGTGGAATGAAACTATGTAGAAAATCAATGACATCCAACTATAGAGACTGCTCTGGGCCTTCCCCCTTCTATCTCTGTCTGTCTGTCTGTCTGTCTGTCTCTCTCTCTCTCTCTCTCTCTCTCTCTCTGTCAAAAACAATAAAAATAAATCTTAGGGAAGCCGGGATGGTTCAGTGGGTTAAGCGCTCACTTTGCAGCCCCGGGGACCAAGGATCGAATCCCGGCCCCGGCCCGTGTGGACCCATATGCTGAACTGGGGAGTGCCCCCAGTTCAGTTCTCACCGGGGTGAAGACCCTGGCCCAGTTCCTGCCCTGTGCAGCCCCACGCCCACCTGTGGAACGAAACTATGTGGAAAAACAAATGATGTGCAACTATGGAGACTGTTCTGGGCCCTCCCCCTTCTCTCTGTCTCTATATCTCTCTCTCTGTCAAAAACAATAAAAATAAATCTTTAAAAAATAAAAATAAAATAAATCTTAAATAAAAAACAATTACTGGACTAAGAAATTCCTTTAAATCCAATGGCAGGTGATCACTGGACTCAGGACCAACCTTTTTCTCCATTTTGAATTCCTGGAGAAACATTCCTTGGTGATGCATCCACTGCACTTATCTGTAGAAAAGAAAATACCCTATTCTTAAGGAAACATTAAAATCACATTGAAAAATTTTTTAACCAAGCGAATCAAATATTCTGGCCTCAGGATCCTTTCAACCTCTTAAGAATTAAGACACTCAGAGAGCTTTTCATATAAATTGTACCTTTCAATTTTTACCTTAACAGAATTAAAACTGAGAAAGTTTTAAATGTGTATTCATTCATTTAAAAATAACAATAAACCCATTACATATGAACGTAACGTATTTTTTAACAAAAAAATACCTATTTTCAAAAAAATGGTAATAGAGTGGCATTGTTTTATACTTTTACAAATACCTTCATGTCTAGCTTAATACAAGACAGTGAGATTCACTTCTTGATTTAATCTGTTGAGCTATATTATTATGACTGAAGTATATTTTTTTGAAAAGTATCTATCTCACACTGCTATATAACTGAAAAAGAAAATCTCATAAAGCCCCTGAAAGGGTGTTGGACCCTCAGCAGTCTTTGAACTATACTTTGAGAATAATACTAGCTCACTTGTTATCATTAAAGCAAATAGGAACTACTTATTATTATCTATTAAGCCTAGAAATCTTTTATTATCCACTGGATTTTCTCAAGTCCGTTATCCATAAATAAGATATATTCAGAACGACTATAAGCTCTGTGTACAATTTGATTACAAAGTAATTTCTTAGATAGTTAATTAGAACATTCTTAGATCCGTTCACATCAGAAAGACCTTCCACCTTATATACTCATAAAATAATCCACCAACACCCACTACCTTAGCAATACTCTCCACCTTCCTTATTTTTTTCTTCATAGCCTTTTCTCCAATGTATTTTACATATTTATTGGTTCATTTGTTTATTTTCACCCTCCTCTTTACTAGGCAAATGTTCATCAGGGACAGTGATTATGGCCTTTGTTCACAAATGTATGCCTTGTACCTAGAAGAGCACCCAAAAGCATTCAGTAACTACTCATCAAATGAATATATATAAAGGCGGTGCTACATATTTCCAAATCAACTTTCAAGCTTTAAAAAAAGATAATCAGGGGAAAGCCAGGATGGCTCAGTGGGTTAAGCGCTCACTTTGCAGCCCCGGGGTCGAGGATTGAATCCCAGCCCCGGCCCATGCGGACCCATATGCTGAACTGGGGAGTGCCCCCAGTTCAGTTCTCACCGGGGTGAGACCCCGGCCCAGTTCCTGCCCTGTGCAGCCCCACGCCCACCTGTGGAATGAAACTATGTGGAAAAACCAATGATTTGCAACTATGGAGACTGTTCGGGGCCCTCCCCCTTCTCTCTGTCTCTGTCTCTGTCTCTCTCTGTCTCTCTCTCTCTCTCTCTCTTTCTCAAAAACAAAAATAAATCTTAAAAAAAAAAAGATAATCACCTGTTGAATGATTTTGTATTTTCAATTCTGTGTCGACATATTATAATATAAATTCTACTAGCTTTCAGTGGGCATATAGAAAAGCCACTAGCAATCTGTGCTCGTCCTTAACAGCCCTAGACTACCTGGCAAATAATAGTACACAAATCATCTTCAGTAATCCTTATTCTTCTCCTCACCTAAACTTGAAGAAAAAGAGATTCCTGCCCAGTTATTTATGAGGCAAAAAGGAATAATTCATTTATATATTACTAAATAACACTAAGATTTAAAATACTTGAATCCATCATTCCATGAAAATATTCCTCTACAGATATTAAACAGTTGTACAAAAAGAGATATATTTAAGGTCTCAAATCAGTTAACCCTAAAATGGGGAGGATTATCCAGGTAGGCCTGAACTAATCATGAGTCCTTTAAATCTGTGTCTACAGGTCAGACACAGAATTCATAGATCTGAAGCATGACCAAGGATTTGATGCATTCATGCAGGCTTTGAAGAAGGAAGGGGCCACATGACAAGAAAAGGAGGCAGCCTCTGGAATTGAGAATCATCTCTGATTGACTACAAACAACAAAAGGGGGTACTCAGTCCTATAACCACCAGGAACTGAATTCTGCCAACAACCTAGATGAGCTTGGAAGAGGACCCTGGGCCTCAGATAAAATAACAGCCCGGGCCAAAACCTTCATTTCAACTGTGAGACTTAGCAGAGAACCCAGTCGCACCGTGTCAGATCCCTGACCCACTGTGAGATAACAATCTGTGTTTTAGGCCATGAAGTCTGTGGTAATTGGTTCTGCAGCATACAAAGAACAAAAAACTAACACCGTTAGGAAAGGCTAATTAAATCAATGTGTAGAACTAACCCAGTGCAAATCCTTTAAGAAAAGCTTCTCACTTAAGCACAGAGATAAAGAATGCCCAAAAGTACACAGTAAAATTAATTAGGGCTCTATTATACACTCAGAGCATCCTTTATAGCACCTACTGCCACCGTGATGCAATCCCCTGGGATGCCAGTAGAGAGGAGCTTCTGATAAACATTTCCAATGAATGAATTATAACATATTTTATTTCAGGCTAAGATAAAAAATTAACCCAGGTTATGTCTCCTTGAAACCTCACAACTTTAGAATGAAAAACCCTATTTAGTATTATTAATGAAATACGTATTAAATTACCATTTCTAAATGTCATAAATGAAATTAATTATAATACATCAAAGCCCTGAAGACAAAACTACATTTGATTACCTTGCTTTCTTCCCCTTGTCTCAGTCTTCCAGGACTCGGAGGAACTGAAGGCCGCTTTCTGCCCTTTTCCTGCTGGAAAAGGTCCTGCAACCTGCAGTTAAAGGGAAAAAAGAAAGCAAACAACAAAAAAAGAATAGTTTCTTTCTTTTTTAAAGATTTATTGTTTTTAGAGAAGGTGAGAGGGAGAAAGAGAGGGAGAGCGAGAGAGAAGGAGGAAGGGCCCAGAGCAGTCTCCATAGTTGTACATCATTAGTTATGACATGGTCTCATTCCACAAAGGTAGATATAGAGCCATGCAGGGTGGGAACTGAATTAGGGGCCTCCTGCATGGGAGGAAAGAACCTTCACAGTCATCCCATTGGTTACCAGTTGCATCCCAGTTGAGCATATGGATTTGCACAAACAGGAGCCAGGATTTGATTCCTGGACCTCACAGTTGCAAGGCAAGTGTTCAACCTGTTGAGCTATCCCGGAATCCCCAAAAGAATACAGTTTTGTTTCTAATATCCTAAGTAACATGTACAAATTTTCTCCTTAACAGCTTTGAAACCACAATAATTAGATTTTACTAATATTTCAATTGCAATAGATTTTAAAGCTGTATATGACTAAGTTTTTATCTTATTTCTAACCACTTAATCAAGAGCTGTTACTGATATGACTATAGTATAAAAGAATAGCAAGTTCTGATAAGAGGTAATATAACATAAGATAAAAAACAAAGACTTGAGAGAACAATACGCCTTGGCTCAAAGCTCAGCTCTGACAATTAACAACTACGTAATTTGGAAAAATCTCTTGGTCTCTTAGAGACAGTTAGTTAGCTACTCTGTAAAATGGAAATAGTGCATACACTGTAGGACTCATAAGACCACCTCACATCTAACACTCATTAGAATGGTTATTAAGACAAGGAAAAACAAGAATTGGAAAGGTTGTGGAAGAAAAAGAACCCTCATATAATGCTGATTGGAATGTAAATCGCTACAGCCACTATGAAAAAACAGTATGGAGTTGCCTTAAAAAATTAAGAGTAGAGCTAACATATGACCCAGCAATCCCTCTTCTGGGCATCTACCCGAAATTTTGAAAATATTTATTCAGAAAGACATATGTACCACCATGTTCTTTGCAGTATTATTCACAGTAGCCAAAACATGAAAACAACCTATGTATCCTTCAACAGATGATTGGATAAAAATGTGATACATAAATTTATGTGCAATGGAATACTATTCAGCCATAAAAAAGAATGAAATATTGCCTTTTGTGACAACATGGTCAGATCTCATCACTTAAAGTGTCATGTTAAGTGAAATAAGTCAGAAGGAAAAGAACAAGAACCATATGATTTCACTCATATGTGTGATATAAAACAGAAAACAAGAAACAAACAAACAAAACAAACACACACAGACAACAGTATGGTGGTTATCAGAGGGTAGGAAGGCGTGAAAAGGATAAAGGGGGTCAAATATAGACTGACAGAAGGAGAGTAAATTTTGGGTGGTTAGCACACAATGCAATATACAGATGGTGTACTAGAGAATTATACATCTGAAACTTATTAATTTTATTATTAACTCATGTTACCCCAATGAATTTAATTTAGAAAAAGAGTAATGTCCATCTAGTGCCTTACATAGTGCCTAGCATAATCCAAGTGCTCAATAAATAGGTGCTATAATAATCCAACTGAACATTTAAATAAGTATTAAAGGGAAATAGTGCCCAACATACATATTTAAATAAATGTATAATACACACAATAATTCAGATATATTAGATTCAATAAGCACACACACTATTAATATTGAAAACAGCATTAAAGGCTGGTCTTATCTTTGTTTTTTTGTCTTCACAAATTGCCTAAGGATGAAAAGATGTGGGGGTGGTAGTGATGACAGAAAATAAAATCATCTACAACTTCAGAGTAAGATGTAACATCCATAATTAATAACAACAATTATATTAAAAACACCATGGCAGAGGACATTTTGCAATACTACTAAAGAAACACCAGACTGCAATATCATACCTGCTATTCCAGGCTTGTAGCACTTCACAGAGGCTTTGTTTCTTGGCAATGAGTGACTCGAAGATCGACTGAAGTTGCTGAGGGGTATCTACAGAGGAAGACATAAGCCTTGCTTGCATCTTATCAATCCAGTTCTTGAACTCCCCTTCTTCCATCTGTCAGAAAAAGAAATGACTTCAGGCATCTGAGACACACCTCAAAAGAAACTTCCAAGGAGTTAACAGTTAATTCTGGGTTTCTGTCAAAGAAATAAATTACCTCTTTTTGTGCAAAAATATCTTCCATTTTTTCCTCTCTTGTTTTGCTAAATGTATCAGTTTTCAAAGATGCAAGTCTTTCATCAATAGCAAGATATACCTGTGAAACTCTTAAGAATATAAAGAATATTAAATACTTTAGAAGAGTAGAATCAAATTTTTTTCCCACATTTTTAATCCCACATAAATAGAAAAAAGATATCACACACAAAACTTTAATTATAATGTTTTATCTAATTAAGAATTATGTATCATTTTACAGAACAAAACAGACCTGAAAGAATGCATATCAAAATTTTAACAGTTGCTTTGTTGACAGGGTATGTCTTCTTTTTTAATACTTTTATGTATTGACTACATTTTTATTTTTTTACATCAGGCACATACAATAATTAGAAAAATGCAGTTACTTACATTTTCAAAGAAAGATAAATAAATAAACTTGATATTTAAAATAACTATAGATTACAGGTAGTGATGAACAAAAAAAACGGATGATCAAAGAAGCTGAAACTTACTTTTGAAAGAAGTCCTTCAGGTCCTGAAGGAGGGACACTTTTAATGGGGTCTGGCGTTTGATGAATACTTTGGGGAGAGGAACACAGACTTCAAGGAGCCGAATGGGAGAATAACTGAGAGGAGAAAATACAAGTCATAGTAGAGAAGTGATAAAGATTTTATTATTTTGAGTAAAGGTACATCATGACGATCAACTAAATCCTATGAGGCATAGGAAATAATAGTTTCTATAAAATGGCATTTTAAAACAATCATAAAAATATTGAAAACAACTTTCGACCATTATAAACATTCTCCCCAAACTGGAAGGATTTTGTTTGTTCACTGCTCTGTGATGTCATCATTCCCCCCCCACCCCCACCCCCCAGACACTACCCTTACATGCTTTTAAAACAAAAATGACTGGGATAAAAACCTCTACAAATGAGGAGAGGGGCTCCTTCTTACAATTTGCTTGGCACAGGTATTCACCACCTTCCAGGCTCCCGAGGAGTCTTTCCTTCCTTCCTACCTGAGGGTTTATGTTGTCTAGTAAATGCTATACCCCACCTCTACCCTAGGGTCATGGTTAAAAGCTCTTACTTAAAAACAGAAATAGGCTCCGATTACAAATATTTCCTGTTTTAGGTGCTGAGGATACAGCATTAAACAAGGGCCACATCCTGCTCTCAGTGTTCAGAAATAGTAAGGTTAGGATAACAAACAAGACAAATAAATGCTTACAATATGTAGTATATCAGATGGTAAGTGCTATGGAGGAAAATAAAGCCATAGGGAAGCAGGAAATGCTGGAGGTGAGTGGGAGTCAAGGCAGGTGAAATCTGAGCAAAGGCATGCAGGAAGTAAGGAAAGCAGGCCGAGAGCTCAAGAGCTGGAGAGCAGGTGGTTCCAAGAGAGAACAGCAAGTGCAAGGATGGCTCCCAGATAGGAGCCTACCTGACGTAACTGAGGCCCAGCCAGGACGCCAGTGAGTCTGCAGCAAGGTGAGCGAGGGGAGAGTAGTGGGGGTAAGAACAGAGGAGCTGGTCAGCCAGAGCATGTAGGAGTCTATAGGCCCAGAAATGGACTCTGGCTTTCACTCGAGGTGAAACAGACACCCATGAGAGGGTGTGGCCTGAGCTGGTTTTCATTTATAGGATCATTTTGACTGCTATGTTGAGAACAGGCTGCAAGAGTCAAAACCAAAGGGAAACTGGTTGAGGCTACTGCAATAATCTAGTAGAAGAAAACGGAGGCTCAGTCCAGAGTGGTAGTGGTGGAGGTGGTAAAAAGTGTTCCGATTCTGGATATATTATGAAGACAGAACCTGAAGGTTTTCTCAAGTCATTTAATACCACAGTGTAACTACACATCTCTGAACTAGTGATTTTAGCTCTATCCAGAGTATCCAAATATACTTTTGCTAGTTGTGTATTAGCAAAAATTCTGACAAACTCACAAATGCAAAAACAGAAACAATGGCTAAGTATTTAACACCTGTGATAGCAGATCTACTAGTTCAAATTATGATTTCGTCCTTTGATAGCTCTCTAAGTGAGCTATAAGCTAAGTGAGGGTAATATCTATTTCTTAGGAGAAGGGTTAAATAAAATAAACTAGGGGAAGCCGGGATGGCACAGTGGGTTAAGCACTCACTTTGCAGAGCCAGGGACCCAGGATCAAATCCCGGCCCCAGCCAGTGCGGAACCATGTGCTGAACTGGGGAGTGCCCCCAGCTCAGTTCTCTCTCTCTCTGTAGCTCTCTCTCTCTTACTCTCTCTTTCTGTCAAAAACAATAAAAAAAAAAAAGTGTTCTTTTAAAATAAATAAATAAACTAAAAGCTCCTAATACAAGAGTATGGCCCTTTGCATTTGAAGAGGTGGGTGTGGGGAACAACACACACCACAAATTAATTAAATAGTGGAAATGTCACATAGCCTTCCAGGGAGTACATGCTCATGCAAGCACTCTGACTTCTTACCTGAAAGACGCCACCATCTGGTTATAAGAGAAATATTGGTGATAATCATGGTGGATGGAGTGACCACATGGCTCAGCATTGGCTCTGCGAGTGTACTGGTGCCCGTAAAACCTAAGTTCAAGGTATTTTGCAAATGACATGGACCAGGACTCATTGGAAAGAGCAACAACTGGTGTGACCTGAAATTCAGCATAAGTCATTTAATCACATATTGAGAATCTCTCTTTAAATAATGTATTTTCTTTTCTAATACAAATCTAATATATTCTGATGGCAGAAAAACTGGAAAAAGAAAGGTTAAATGGTGGGTGGAGTTAGGGATGGTGGGGAGAGCAGTACCAATGGTAATCAAACCACCAACATCAACATGCTAGTGTATTTACTTCCTTTCTATACGCATAAAGTATATATAACGCTTTCCTGTAATTACTTTCATAACCTTTTTCTCACTTAGAAATAGATAATAAATATGTTCCCACATAAAATACTATTGTATAACTTGATTTTTAATGACTAAAGAGTATTCTATTTTATGGAGATATTTAACTAATTCCTACTGATGCTCATTAAGTCATTGTAAGTTTTTATTTTGCTGATGCTGTAATGAACTTCTTTGTCCATAAATACTTACAAATATCCATAATTCTCTCTTTAGAATAAGTTAATAAAAGTGAGAATTGGTAGGCCCAAGGGCATGAACATTTATATGGTCTTTGACACTTTTTGCCACACTGTCTTTCAAAACAGATGTAACAATTACCCTACTTTCGTACCAAATTCAGGAATTATAAACCTGAATAAAAGATAAAATATTTCAAAGAAAAAAAAATACTGACTTCACTGGTCTTATTTATACTTCCTTGACTACTACTAAGTGAAATTTATTTGCATAAATCTACTGGCCACTTGTATTAAATTGCTTTGTTGTGCTTTTTGCCCATTTTTTAATTATCATGGCTCACAGACATTTAATATTAAGTATATTAATGTATATTCATATTATAACTTTTTGACACAAAGAAGTTTTTCATTTTGATATAACAAATACCATTTACCTTTTCCTTTCTAATATAATCCCAAAGATAAAAGTTTTTGCCTTAAAATAAAAATTGCATATATCAAAGTATGTGAGATATAAAGATCAACTTTAAATATTCATTTAGTTTACTGGTCAATCTACAAAAGTTCACATATTCTACAAAAAAATATTACCAGCTGTCTAACAGGAACTAAAGGCCTAAACAAGTATCAAAAGTAAGACTGGGGGAAGCCAGGATAGTTCAGTGGGTTAAGCGCTCACTTTGCAGCGCCGGGGACCAAGGATCGAATCCCGGCCCCGGCCCCGGCCCATGCGGAACCATACGCTGAGCTGGGAGCTCCCCCAGTTCAGTTCTCTCTCTGTCTCTGTATCTCTCTCTCTCTCTCTCTCTCTCTCTCTCTGTCAAAAATAAATAAATAAAAATATATATTTTTTTAAATGTTAAAAAAGTAAGACTGATAATTTAAAAAAATGATTCATCACTGTACAAGGGCTGTCTGGAAAAAAATCCAACCATTGTCAATATAATGAGAATAGTCACATTGCTGGAACTTTTCAGACAGCCCTTGTATGTTTGCTACTGCAGAAAGAACTAACTTTAATTTTGCCCACCTAAACCCCTGATATTGATACAGGTTACCCTATTATTTTACCTATAATTTCCATATGAAATACTTCCTCTGGAGTTATAAAAGAAAAGCACACATGGTCCTTTCCTTAAGAATATACATGACAAACCAATAGAGTTCAATTTAAACATGGCCTCATCTGTATCTTTTAAGATAGCAATGTAGATTTTAGCTCAAATTTATACAAAGATCCTAGCGTACTATAATTATTGTGTTGTAAGTCTGCCTCTCCCCTATATCCTTTTCTTTTTTCATTCCTAGGGCCTAGCGCAGTATCCAGCACACAGATGGTGCTAAATAAACATTTGTTGAATGAATGAGCAAACATAATAGAGAACTGTCAAGACTAGACAAAATATCTGTATTTTATGTAACGACTGATAAATTCTAAAATGGAATCTTCAAGAAACAAACATTAAATGGAACATATAGCACTAGAAAGTAAAATATGTAAGAACCCAATGTCAAACAACACATTCGAAATAACAGACCAACCTCCCCCACAAAAAGGAAATATATGAATAAAGAAATAAATATTACATGAAACATTATAGCCACAGATTATGTTTTGTACCTGTTTGCAGATTCGGCACCAGGAATAGGTCAGAATTGTATGCTGATATCCAGGTACTGGAGAATCCAACTCCTTCAGGATTATCTGCACACATCCTTGGCCGTGGACAAAGCGCCGAATATGATGCACCATGGGGGTATCACAGAACATGCTGGGACACTGATAAGAAGGCCTTTGACAGAAAGAAAGTCCTCACATTAACCATAAAACTAGGAGTGCTATGTAACAAATACTGGCTCATCAGAACCACTGTGAAGCAGTGCAGCATTCTCTCTCGAGTAAGGATGACTGGTGGACAGTTCATTCAGGGTACCAGTGAAAAGCACAGTTTGGGGCCTACAGCTTAACATCCTCTCTTCAACTATATAGTACAGTAACAGTTCCCACTTGTGAAGTGCCTCCTATTTGCTGGGCATTTTTAAAATATCATCTCATTTCACCTATTAAAAACCCTGACATTTCTGGAACTTGTTATTCATGATAAAGGGGGATGGCAATGATCAAGTTACATGCTCTTTGAAATATAAGTGGCAGGTGATAGCACTAAAACTTAAACAGAAATCTTATACTTCTCTTGCTTCTCATTTGAATCACTGTAAAATCAAAAATACAAAAAAAGTTTTAGGGTTGGCAGGGTAATTAGACGGAAAAAATTTAAGGAATGAACTACATAAGACATCTCAGGGTGAATGTGAAATAGACTACTTTGCCTGGTAGGTACATTTTGACATGTGATATGAAAGTGAGGACTATACAACAATACTCTAATTCATGTTTATGAAATTCTGGGCATCCAAAAAGCATAAATGGAACATAAAGAGAAAATGATTCTTACCTGAAACAATATCTCTCTAAAAATATTCCTAATGTAAGATCATTCTTTCCGTAAAATTCCATTGTTACAATCCTAGAAGAGAGATCACTTCTTAGTAGCATGTCATAATTATTACCAAACAACAAAGACATTTCATGAGACTACAAATCTATTATCTCCTAGATGTATTTATAATACAGTATTAATGCACATAATATTCTTTTATTGTTACAGAACAGGTTTTACCTTATCGGATAAAATGATTTGGACTAGCCACACTATAGCATCTTATCCACTACCAGTCCACTAGTGTCTTAGGAAATTATTTAATCAAGATGCATAAACTATTATATTAAACGAATAAAACTGATGTGAGTTAGGAAGAAGTAAAAGTTTCTTTTTCAAAGCCTGAATATCCCTGTCAACCTAAAATGGGACTGCTATCTCCTGCTCTCTAGTCTACACCATTTGTTACTGAGCATCTACTTCTAGGAGAGCCAATTCCTAACTTTGTACATAACATACCAATGTCCACAAGTAAGAGAGCTTGGCTTTACCCCTGTTGAAACCCACATCTTATTCAAGCCTTGCTAAGGAATCTATAAAATCCCAGAGAAAATTCCTAGGGGATCCCCCAGCCCCAAGTCAGCCTGCTAGAACTATAGTGATACTAGAAGAATCCCTGATCTAAATAGTAGACATAAATGTTCCTATCGTCCAAAATTAAAATATAAACACATTTTTGTCATGGAAACAGTTATCCAAAAACAAGCATTTATGTTCCATAGTACTTTAAAAAAAATTTTTTAATTTATTTTTATTGTTTTTGACAGAGAGAGAGAGAGAGAGAGAGAGAGAGAGAGAGAGAGATACAGAGACAGGGAGAGAACCGAACTGGGGGCAGTCCCCAGTTCAGCATATGGGTCCACACGGGCCGGGGCCGGGACTCAATCCCTGGTCCCCGGTGCTGCTAAGTGAGCACTTAAGCCACTGAGCCATCCCAGCTTCCCTGCATAGTACTTTTAAAACTATAGGTAAACTACATAATAACTAGGCTTTTGTGACAATATATGAAACAAATAATTCATAACATTATAAAGTGTATTTCTATCAATATTTAGAACTAAGTTTTAGAATAAAACTTAAGGCAAAAGACTGACTGTTTTTATGGCAATGATGCCTAAAGGAAAACCTGCATAAACTGTACATGTTATCATTGATCTTCCAGCCTCACATTCTTTTCAGTCTTACTTAACATAATCTCCCTTACTTCTACCCATGAACAAACATGAATTTCGTATTTACTTCACAAGTTTAAAAGTTCTATCAATTCATATGTGACTGGCAGCATGCCGTGTATCTAAAAACAGATCCTAAGGGCTGAATGTTTTTAAGCTGCTGGAATTCTGTTCTTGGGTAAAGTGCAACAGAGCAGGGGGACAAAAATCCTACCAGGGACTGACGCAGGCACTGGGAGCATTGCTGGACTGGGCGGAAGAGCTACTAAAGAGCACACACAGTCGCTGGTGGTTCACAGGGCTCAGACAGTCCACCTGAAAGAGAAGGAACAGATGAGCACCTGGAAGCTGTCACACACTGCAGGCCCTGGGAACGCTTCCAAAATCCAACACATCCCACTCGATTTTTACAGCCACCTATCATCACTGAAAGGGTTCTGGTGAAGATTTAAAACTGTAAAAAACTGTATGTAAGGAAGAAGAGCAATTAGTGGTTGCGACAAAGCCATCCAAAAATGTTAGGTTAAATTTAAAAATATAAGCAGATATCTACATAGCTTGCTTTCTTAAATACTCTTGATTTTTATAAAACTACATTAAATTGCTTGGAAAGTAAACAGTTAATTAAATATGAAACAGTCTGAATGGCTGGATATAACATCAATTCAAGACACCCAGAAATCTAAATTCTAAGGCATTTATTTATTTGTACTTTATACCTATTCTAATAACTACAAAGGTAGTGCCTGCTCTCTGTTGAAATTCAAATAGTACAGCAATATATGAATAAGTTCACGAAGTACATAATGCCTCTCCTGTTCTGATGCCACCAACCTCCTGAACTGGTAGATCTGACTGTCTGGTTAAAAACTACGCACTCTTGTTGCTAGCTCACACACATATACACACAGAAGCACCCACATAAGTGCAAACAGGTGAGTATTTTCATAAAAATCTGATGATGCTACATTTATTAAAACACAACTTGCTTTTTAAAAACTTGAAAATATATCATGGGCTCTCTATCTGCATCATTAAATAAGATCCAACTAGTCCATTTTACAGCAAACAATTAGGAATAATGCTTCAGTAACCATCCTTGTACATATATTCATTCTTATGAACAATAAACCTCCTTCTACAACATGCTTACTTCTTCCTGTAGGAATTGGATATAAAAGAGGAATACTCTATCAAAGGTGTAAACATACTCATGTAAACTAGTAGAGATCTCCCTACAACTTTTTATACATTTACTGAAATGTATATAAGCATAAATTTATATAAAATTTATCATAGGTATTTTCTCATACTTCGGTTACCATGGCTCTTACCACTTTCCATTTTGCCAATCTCACAAATAAACCATAGTATGCCATTCTTATTTAAAACTTTCCTGATTGCAAGTGAAACTGGACATCTTTTTATGTTTTATGAAACAATTGCATTTCCTCATCTAGAGATGGATTTGTTCATTAGTCTTATTACCACCATGATCAATAATGTGTCCATGAATAAATATTCCTTTACTTGCCCTCAATTTCTGTTTAAAACGTAAAGGAAAAGGGCATTGTCATAAAACAACAATGTAAAGTGTTATGTTAAAATCAGTAAATCTAACATTTTTTAAAATACATCCATTTCCTATAATAAGCTTCCACCTCTCACTCTCTCCCTCACTACCATTAAAAGAATCAGGGGCACCCCACACCCCACCCATGTCATCCTTCCAGAAACTATAAGCAGCTCCCTCAGAGCTCTTCCGTGTTCACTGTAAGCTCAGCTTGAAACTCTCAGAACCCAGTAAATTACACTCCTACTTCATACATTTTAAAGCAACACACAAGCAGATGGACATATGACACAAAAAAAGCACAGGCTATTTAATAAATCTGCATGCAAATTTCTTTTTTATTTTTTACCCTGCCAAAACAGAGTTTTCAACTCATTGTAAATTTATATGCACACGCAAAGTGATCTTGCTCACCTTTGTTGACCACACCACATCACTTGGAATCAAGCCTTTCTCCTCGTCACCCTCAGTTTTGCTTCCTGATTTGCCACTTGAAGTACCTGGTGCATCCTTTGAATAGGCAAAAGGGTCTGAATTTTTTTGAATTCTTCCTCCTCTGGCCCGATAATCGGCCAGCATTCTACCCAAGCTCTGGCTGTCACCCAGATGCTCGGCAATTCTAGTGTTCACTAGCTCGTGCGAGGGCAGGACTTGAATAGACTTGGCCTGAACACTCCCATTCATGCCCTGAAGGCCAGAGAGATCCTTGAGCAGCTGTTTCTTCCGCCTGCTCTCCATTTCTTTGAACTCTTTATTGAGGAGAGGAGACCAGTACACTTGCTCAGCAAAATAATCTCGGGTAGAGCATCTCATCCCCTTTTCTGTTAGAAGGAAGGGCTCCCGGAATGTGATTACTGGGGAGATACAGAGGATCACATCTTTTAATTCCTGTTTAAAGGCCAAAGAATAAGTCTTTCGTTTATCTTCAGAAGAGGTAACCTCCTCCGTCATATAGAGTCCAGTGTCATCCTGCAGAGGGTCTCTAAAGGCTCTCATCTGGCTTTTGGGATCCTGGAGCTCATCTGCTTGCTGCAAAGTCTCTGGCTGCTCGATGGTGAAGGCATCCTGCTGGTCCTCCACGTGAAGCGGCAGCAATGACTCCGGTACTGATGGAAAGAGAGCACAGGGGATGCCTGGCGGGCAAGCTGCTGCGGCATACTCCTGACGCTTCACAGAAGCAACGTCCTGTGTAACACTTTTACTTTCCTGGTCACCCTTCTCAAACACAAGCCTTGATTCCAGCAAACTGCTGTCATCAGAGGGCAGAAACTCCGGAGGGAAGTCAGGCTCCCGGGGGAGGGGACTTTCGCCGAATGGCTCTTCTGCAGCCCCTTCATCCTCTTGTCCCTCAATCAGAGAATGGAAGGAAGGGTTTTGTGTTAATGTGGGAGGCATAGCAAATTCATCCATGAGGAATGAGATTTCGAGTTGAGAATGATAAGCTACACAGATCATAAGTATTAGGATCTCCTTCACTCGAGCCAGCTCATAGCCAGAGCCTCCTCTAAGCTTGATCGTACAGCCGAGGTGCTGGGGACAGCCTTCAAAAAACATCAGTGTTTTGGTTTGTTCTACAAATAAAAAAAAAAAAAGTTAAGAATATGTGGTAATCCAATCCAGAAGGCCAGAAAGAATTAATTCATTACCTTAGTATCCTAAGAGAAAAGATCGTAGTTGCCTATCCTCATGTAACCACTGTTAATAGATACCTCCCACTAAGTAAAACACTGTAGTAACGATGAGGTTACTAATATCCTCATGCCCCCAATCAAGGGTGAATCTATGCTAAATATCACTCACCATTAGGCAACTGAAACATCTGCATATAAAATTTGTGACAGGTGCCCAGGTGGGGTTTTGTAAGCAGCTGATCCATTGACATGACTAAATCACCTTGGGTCATTCGACTGATTCGTTCTAAAACTTGCTAGAACAAAGAAAAACACTCCATTACAAAATCAGAGAAGAATAAAATTCCTAGTACATTTAATCTGGAAAAGTAATTAAAAAATTAAAATAAAACCTACTTTAATAATTATATCATTTTTTTTATTTTAGATTAGTCCACATGTAACCAATATGTGCCTTAGTAACCAATATGTGCCTACTAAAATAAAACATACTCATTAATAACATAATGAAAAGGCATTTAAACATCATGCACTAGCACAATATACTATAGGAGCTGGGGAGGGCCTTCTTGGAACTAGAATTCAGTTATTCTGAAGAGGGTAACTTTTCAGGGAAGAGGGCATTTTCTGTTTATACAATTCCCCAGACAAAATGAGGGATTAACAAAGATACTTTATTAACTAATGTCTATTATGTCTTTGGTCTTGTAGACACCTATAACGTGCTACAAAATTAATCACACTTTCTTCCAGCCTGAGATTCTCCAGTCTTAAGTAGAGAAATAGCTTCCATGCATCCTGTCCTACTTTCAAGATATATGGCACAGCAAAGAAAAAGATAACCAATGATCCCTGCATACCTACCACACATGCACATAAACTTAAAAGACGTGAATTTTTTTAAGCAATAGAAACATAAGACAACTCACTGATTTTACATTAATGACCAAAGTAATGCCATGTTCCAATAACATGTCCTGGGCTATCCGAGATACCGTTTTCTCTACGAGAACCAGCGTGGGTCGAGCATCCACTATTCGCTGAACATAGTTCTTCAAGAATTCCCTTTCCTAAATAAGATAAATCAGAAATATTATATCTGATACAATTCAAGATCTAGACACTAAAATAGCAGGACAGTTTGCCTATTAATGTCAATCTCAGTCAGCTAAGTTTTCCTGGTCCATAAATAAGTCTATAAGCAAATTAATTCAAACACACCCAAAAACATTATTCATATTTCCAAACTTGATTATGCTGAAAAGAGTTTCAGGGGAAATTCCATTTTCCAATTCACTAATTTTACTTTGAAGATTTTTAATTTTCAATAACCTATAATATAAAAGCTAAGAACCCAATTAGCTATCTCTCAGAAGCTTAAAAAAAAAAATCTAACTCACAACCATCAAAATGAAAGGAATTTCTAGGTGTTTTTGATACAGTGAAGGATCCCCACCACCACCACCACCAACCTCTACCCTTTTACATTCTGAAACTAACCAGAGTATCTCTTTTGGGTATCTGAATAAATAACTCTCTAACAAATGCTAGTTCAATTACTTTCCAATTTCAGTCTTCCAACAGATCATATTCTATACCTAGACAGCTATAGCTAAAAATTAAAACACATTGCTTAATACAGTTTCATGGCAAACACTTAGTTTCAGAGCAAATGAATATTGTAAATAATCAGTTAAAACAATATAATTCATTAATTGTTTCATAAAATTTCTTGGCTCAGATAGGAGACAACTGAACACATGAGATGCTTATCACTTCTGCCCCATATGCCCAAAGTGTCTTCCAAGCAAGGCTGTATTCATGATCAGTGCCACCAGCAAAGGATGAGCCGATCACCTGCAAAAAACCTGCCCTGTTATGCAGTATATTTCTTCTCACCTATTTATGTGTCACTGATAAAAATTGTGTATTTTCTAAGTCTCTCATTCTTAACAAAAATGGAATTTTTTTCCTGAAGTGTGTTAATTTCCTACTCTGCTTATTAAATTGCAATTTAGGGGAAGCCGGGATGGCTCAGTGGATTAATCGCTCACTTTGCAGCACCAGGGACCAAGGAACAAATCCCGGCCCCGGCCTGTGCAGAACCATATGCTGAACTAGGAGCTCCCCCAGTTCAGTTCTCTCTCTATCTCTGTCTCTGTATCTCTCTCTCTCTCTCTCAAAAATAAAGAAATAAATAATATCTATTTAAATTGCAATTTAATGGCATTGGAAATAATTTTATCTGTGCAGTTCCAATAAAGTATATTTAGAATAAAATTTCTGGCCTCTGATATAAGAATGGCAAATACATTTTCCTCTTAGTTCCAGCTCTGATCAGTTATCATGATTGTACATGAAGCACCATGTTACAAAAAGAGGCCTGGGCCAGGCCCCACAAGGAAAGAGAATTAGGGGATAGGCCATGATCATGGTATGAAGCAGTGGCAGATCAGACCTAACAGGGCTGGCCTGGTGATCAGGCTAATTATCTCCTTGACCTTGGTTTCTGATCCTCTTTTTTCCACCTACCTTTTAGCTTCTTTGATTATTCAGTCATTCCACATTGTGTGGCCCCCCAAAAATAAGGGGCTTTGAAAAAAATTAGCTGATATTTTCTACCAATTCAAAATAAAAACTTTAATAGGACATAATAAAGATATAATAAACTATATTTTATATATAATAAACTATATAAATTACATTATGAAACTATAATAAACTATCTAGGGTATAATAAAAGGTATGATAAACTTTTATTTTTTTATTTTTATTTTTTTTTAATATTTTTTTTTTTGTTTTTGACAGAGAGAGAGAGAGAGAGAGAGTTACAGAGACAGAGAGAGAACTGAACTGGGGGCACTCCCCAGTTCAGCACATGGGTCCACATGGGCCGGGATTCGATCCTGGGTCCCCAGTGCTGCAAAGTGAGCGCTTAACCCACTGAGCCATTCCAGCTTCCCCTAAACTATTTTAAGGCACTGCTAAACAAGACACTTTAGGTTATATAAATTAAATTAGAAGTATTTCCTAGAAGATACTTCTCTAACATGGACTTTATTTAGTCTATTAACTTGACTGTAACAATAAAGTTAAAATAAAGCGGATAAATTTAAGTACAACTTCTTGGAAATAAATATCTATAGATTTCAATCTAGTTCATCAATTGTAAGACATACAATTTTAGACATTTTAACATCTCTGAAATTAAGAAGTGTATTATAATCAATGTGATCTAATCCTATAAAAGTCTTTTGACACCTTTGGTGAGATCAAGAAAACCTAGCATCAAGTATGTTAGATTCCACAAATGATAACTATTTCCCCATTCCTTAGGTCAGTCTCCATTGAAAAGCCATAGTAAATCTGTGGTAGAAGGGTTAGTACAAATCTAGTTGAAGCCTCCCATTTTTACTGATATGTAGCTGAATTCCAAATAGGAACCACCCCAGGCAAGAGAGTTCATTAGACAACAGAGCAGTTTCATAAACCCCAATGCCTTTTGCCAGTACTCAGTTTTCTGCTGGTGTCTCTGAAGTCAGTACAAAAGTGACTGCTCCCACCACTCTTGGAAAAACACGCTATCACCTATGAATTTTCAAGTAATGCTTTTCCTAAATGTTTCTGGAACTGAGTGTCAGTTTTCTGCTATAATAGGATATAAATATTCCTGAAAGCCTCACATTTTGAACAAACACAAATGACAATTAATAGCATTTATGGGAAAAAAGGGGTTGGGGCAGAAAACTTCTTAAGCCTATGCACATTCATATCCAAAGCACTAACAAAAATAGTAATTAGAACCTTGAGAGAGAACTTGGGACAGCCCAGACAGGCAGCTCAGCATACCTGGAAGCTGCCTCAAGGAAAATTTAAAATGTGCAAAAGCAACTGCAACAGTACAGTTGGAAATAGAGCTATGAGCAGCAGAGCCATCAACAGCCATCCAAGGTTGGGGGTGCATCTCTGAGGAGAGAGTCCTTCGAGCAGCAGCTCACTTTTAATTTCCTAAAATAAAGCCAAAAGGGTTCCTGCCTATGTAGCCACTGAGCTGAGGCTTTCTTTCCAGCTGAGGGTTATAATCCTACTGCAGCTACTCTGGGCCCCTCACTTAAGAAAAACCACATGGAAACCACCACAATTTCCACCTGACATTATTCCCATTTACCAACTACATTCTATAAACTGTTTGGTGTTCTATAACAGCAATGTGTAAGAACAGAAAAGACTATTAAAACCAGGTATTACCATGGGGAACCTAGTAAGTCAGTGAAATTCTTAAACTAAATCAATCACACAAGTGGGAAAACAAACCAGAAACTGGGTTTTCACTTTTTCTTCCCTATATTCCCCCAAAGTCATGTGTTCCCTTTAACACTTTGAAACTCTAAAGATAAGGAGTGACAGAGGTTTTGGTTAGCTTCTAAAGTGTAATACATAAAAATGTCTTTTATAATAAAATCTTAAAATGAAACGAGTAATAAAGTTTCATTGCCTGTCATATGTCATCAGCTGGAATGGGCTGTAAAAGTTTGTGAACACCGTGGAACAAATATCCCTCCAGATTACTGTTTCAATAAGTTCTTACCTGCAGCACAATAGGATCAATGCAAGTAAATTTAGTTTCTTCTCTATAGAGATACTCAATGGAACACTTCAACAGAAGAATTTTGGGGTTTTTAATATAGGAATTCATCTACAAAAAAAATAAAGTTTGTTAAAGTTTTTAAAGTTTGCACTTTATAGACCTCCTTTAATCACAACTTTAAGTTCATACTGTTCGTAATTACTGGTACTCTTAAAATAGATTATCTCATTATATTCATATTAAAATACTCTAATGTAGTTCATTTGTGGCATTCTCTTATATTTTTTGAAAGCAAATAATTTAGTTCAGGACCATGTAAAATTCTTCAAAAATTGACTTTCACTAATGCTTCTTTAATCTAGTCCTCTAAAACCTGAACTATTTTTTTTAATTTCTAATACTACAATAAGATAGCATGTCCTACATAAAAGAAAATTATGTTTAAAGGCAGGCTATCTCATGGAAAACAGTATTGAGGTTCTTCAAAAATATTAAGAATAGAATTATCACACAATCCAGCAATTCCTCTTTTCTGGGTATCTTCCAAAAAAAATCTGAACATCTATCCATAAAAATATGTTTAGTGCAACATTATTCATGGTGGCCAAGACATGGAAAACAACCAAAGTGTCCTTCAACAGATGTGGTACACATATACAATGGAATATTACTTGGCCATGAGAAAAGATGAAATACTGCCATTTGTGACCAAATGGATGGATCTTGAGATTCTCGTGCCAAGCAAAATAACTCAGACAGAAAAAGTCAAACCATACGGCTTCACTCATATGTGGGATAAAAAACTGAAAGCAACCAATGAACATGACAAACAAAAATTCACAGACAAGTTTAGTGGTTACCAGAAGATAAGGAGGGGAGGGTGGTAGAAGAAGATAAAAGGAGTCAAATACACAGTGATAGAAGGAGAATTGTCTCTGGGTAGTGAACTCCCAATGCTATATATAGAAGATATATTATGGAAATGTACACTTGAAACCTATGTAATTTTACTAACCAATGTCATCCCAATATAGTTAATAAAGATCAAAAAAAGAAAGAAAGAAAGAAAGAAAGGAAGGAAGGAAGGAAGGAAGGAAGGAAGGAAGGAAGGAAGGAAGGAAGGAAGGAAGGAAGAAAGAAAGAAAGAAAGAAAGAAAGACAGGCTATTTCACAAACTTTCAGAGACCAGCAATCCAGAAAGCATAATTTAACCTTTCAAAAATTCAGTAAGTGTAGAGGAAGGAGAAAAGAATTAAAATGCCTCCTGAATATATTTCTAATAGGAATAATTTCCAAAGTCATATATTGGCAAGCCATCTGGGTAACAAATGAAAAAAGAAAACCTTAAAGCCTCTCCAGAAGATGAGCTTCAAACAATACACCCTAACCATGCAACAGAAGACACAGGCAGACCAGCCTGAACGCTGCAATGGAGGTTTCAGATTGAGCAAGCTTACAGATGCCAAACAGACAAATGGTCCTGAAAACACTAACTCACCAGCTTAGGGGACTTCAGTCAGGGCTCTTTTGGTAACTACAAATTAAAGACTATCTCAAATATAGTGGGTGGAGCAAGACAGTCATTCACGCATACGCTTCTATCACACCCACATACAATTTTCAATTCCAAAAACAGTACAACGTATTTACCTCTTATTTCAACAAAGATCATTTAATTTGGTTTACAGTACTAGTTAATGAATAAGACTATGTAGAAATACTGACAGATCATTGCTATGAAATACCAAATCCAGGCATACTTTTATGTGTCTACGGTCATTAACAATTTTCAGGTTTACTGCCTTACAAAAAATAAATCATTAGTATCTACTTAAAAAAGAATGAAAACAGGACTGTAGTTCATCCATCTAGTCCCTCAGGCTAAAAATCTGTCTGAGCTCTCACTGCAATCAAATAAGTATGCCCAGAGATGGGGTCAAGGTATCTCTATTTTCAGGAAGTTTCAATAGTGATTTTGAAGCACAGCAAGGTTTAAGAAGACTCCTTTAGATCAATGGATTCTCAAAAAGAGAGGAGCCAACAAATGACAATGGAAACACCTGGAATGTCTACTTTAAAAGCAACCCCACTCACACTTGCCCTATCTCCCGCCCTCCACTCCCGTAAATCTACTGAGAGGGAATTTCTAGGGGCTGGCCTAAGAATCCACCTTTTTAACAGGATACACCCATGAGCATGATGTACACTACGCTTTTGAGAATCAGTGGCCATCAAAATAAACTTCAAGACCCTTAATGAGATATAAAGCCCTTGCCTGCTTCCTCCAGCCTCATCTCCTTTCCCATCTTGCACCTTAGTATCTCTGAGTTTCCTTAATACACTAAGGTACTTTATTCCACTCCTTTGTGCAAGTGCTAGAAAGAGGCCTCAGGCCTGAAGGTAGAGGTAGAAGGTGAGAAAGAAGAGAATACCAGTGACAGTCATGCAGCTCAGCCCTAAAAGAGAGAACAGAGTTTAAAATGCCAGGCCTCTGGAAAGACTCCAATGTGTAGAGAAACCTTTATTCACTGAGATGTGGCAGAGTCCGGGGAGAAATAATACTAGTTGCTATCATTGCTGGTCTGGAAGCCTCATCCTCCCTCCCTCTTTCTCCTTTTGTCTAATGAATTCCATTATCCAAACCCCAATTATCATCAGCTCTGGGAGACCTTCCCTGGACCTCCAAAATGCTGTCCCTATGATCGACACTAAGTTGCTCCTCAATGCCTAGTCCCCTTTTCTTCAATGCTGAGGGTACTCCAACTTGCTAGCTTGGTGCCAGTCAGTTTGCTAATTTCACTGATGAAGACAATCACATTACCTTCTTATGTGCAATATTCTTGGTACACACAAATCCATTGACAACCACAGAATCAAACTTCTTTCCCCCTGGGATCTAATGAAACAATTAAAAAAAACAATAAAATTCAATGATATATCTTTCAAGATTTATTTTTATTGTTTTTTGACAGAGAGAGAGACAGACAGAGAGAGACAGAGAGAAAGGGGAGGGCCCAGAGCAGTCTCCATAGTTGAAAGCATTAGTTTTTCATATAGTTTCACTCCACAGGTGGGTGCAGGGCTGCACAGGGCAGGAACTGGGCCAGGAGCCTCCCACATAGGCCCCAGCAAGAACTGAACAGGGGGCACACCCCAGTTCAGCATGTGGGTCTGCCTGGGACACGCTCAGGATTTGATCCTTAGCCTCCGGGTTGCAAAGCGAGTGCTTAACCCGCTGAGCCATCCCAGCTTCCCCAATGATATATCTTTAGATTTCAGTCTGATAGATACTATTATTTATTCCATTTTTTATTTTACATATTATTTAATGAAATCAGAACAAAAAGTCTTAAAATGTAGTTCTTCCTTTTAACTAATAATTAAATACATCTATCACAATTATCTATTTTCACACCTCCCACTCTCTGAAGTCCTATCTGGTACTACTCTAAAATACTCATTGGACTGAACAAATTGCTGCCATCTGGCAATTAAAACCACAATTAAGTTAAATGTCATTGGTGGAAAATATATATAGAATTCTATTACTACATATTACCCACTGCTTTTCCTCAGAACAGTAACAGTAATCTGCAATCAGGCCTCCTCATAGATGACAAGTCAAGAAGAGGAAGCAAGAAAGGAAGATGTTTGGGTTCCCCACTCATTCCATGCCCAACTCACCCCTTCAATTAACCTCTCGCTTCCTGAGTGGCTCCCATGGTGCCTAAGTGCAGTGCTAACAAACAGCAGACAGGAAAATCTTCCCCTTCTCACCTAGCACCCCACATAGTAATGACCTTTTTAGATTGCCATTCAGAGACAAATTACTATCAGGTCCACCTCATCAGTTCCTAGCATTAGGAAAGCATTAGCAGAGCTCACTTTCTTGATGTGGACAAACTGACGGATATCCATGTCATCGTCATGGTTCTTGACATCAGGGCGGACTGTCTGAACAACATGGCAGACTAGTGATACGATGATGTCCCTCCAAGATGGTGACAATGAATCACTGTGAAGCAACTGCTGGAGTAGTGCCATCATGTGGTTATGATTAGCTGAACTAAAAAATGTTACAAAAAAGAAGTTTGCATAGTGAATACCACCAAATACAGTAATTCTGAAGATGCAATAACCAGTTTACAAAGAAATAAGCACACGAATTAAGGCTCACAGATAAGATCTTCTCAGTCAATTTTATTCTTTCATTATATCTAGACCTTACTGATTTGCTCATAAATGAAATTGTGAATAGCTTCAATTAAGATAACGACTACTATAATTTGAGAAAAATTTATCATATAAATTACAGTGGGAACACATATGCACAGTTTAGGACTCTTGTTTTATAAAAACTTTCATCAGAGCAGGCTTTCTTTCCTAAGTAATCTTAGTATTTTGACTTTAAATTTTTATTTATTTATTTATTTTTGACAGACAGAGAGAGAGAGAGAGAGAGAGAGAGAGAGAGAGATACAGAGACAGAGAGAGAACTGAACTGGGGGAGCTCCCCAGTTCAGCATATGGGTCCACACGGACCGGGGCCGGGACCCGATCCCCAGTCCCCAGCACTGCAAAGCGAGTACTCAACCCACTGAGCCATCCCGGCCTCCCCAGTATTTTGACTTTATAAAGAAAAGAACTACGCATATGCCTATCAAGTCACTGAAGGTAGTAAGAATGAAAACAACACAAAAAGCACAGGGCCTTACAGCAGCCTCTCCATGGCTTGCTTCTCTCCATTCTCCTCCCTCAGCAGCTCCAGGGTGTTGTGGTGCCAGCCCAGAGGTGTGAGAGGCAGCTCCTTGGACTTTTCCTCTACTCGACGATTAAATAAAGATTCTAAGTAAAGAATAAAGTGAGAAATTACACTTCACTGCCACAGTTAATACCATCAACTCATAGATTCAGAAGCTGCCAATTTATCTTTTTAAATTTTTTAAGATGGCCAATTCAAGTTTTTGCTTAAAATAAACATGTATAAATAAATACACAGTAAGAATTAAGTCTGTGTTAGATCATCAATATTTGCAACAGCCAAAATCAGTGACAGAACTATGGAAAAATTTACATAAGAAACTAGGATTCTCAAGTGAATAATTATAAATAAGGCTTCTAAAAAAGCAAATAAAATACAATATTTACAGTCCTTTTATGTATTTAGGGACATTAAGAAAGAAGAAGGTTAATTTTTCCCAATAAGATCAGAAACTGAAAACTGCATTCAACTGAAATCTGAATGCTGAGAAAACAACATGTGACAGTGTGGGTGTTAAAGTTGGAGAAGCCCAGTTCTGATACATCTGAACCGGTACAGGACAGTATAGACAGTCTATTCACACAATCAGAGTATTTCTCATTAAATAATAGAACAAAGGCTTTTTCTTTAGCAAAACTTTTACAAGTGAGACCCAAAAATTAACTAGAAAGAAATATTAAAACATGATAAATAAAAGTTTATGTGAGGTGGGCACATAATGCGATGCATGGGTGATGTGATGTGGACTTGTACATTGGGAAACTAATTGTTACCAACCAATGTCACCCCATTAAATTTAACAATAAAAATAAATAAGTAAATAAATGAATTTAAAATAAATAAATAAATTCTATTCCTAACCTAAAAAAAAAAGTTTATGTAAAATTTTGATCAATCCTTACATTTTTTAAAAGAATAAAAATGAATCAAGATGAAAAATTTACAAAAAATACATGCTCACTAAATAAATGCTGAAAATCAGACTGAATAAATAAGAGGTGGAAAATGCTTATAAAAATTCTCTAATCTTTCCCTTATTATAGCAAATAAAAAAACTTTCAACCAAACAGTCCAGCAGGCTACACAGTAAAGCATGTGTCCAAGACATGTGAGGTATAACAGCATGTTTTAACTATGTAAATGACTATAGTCCATAAACTTCTGGTTGAATCAGATGCTCTGAGATGAATTTAGAAACACTGCTAAGTTATGAGATCAGCTGCAAGTGGTCTCCCTCATACCAGCTTGCCCTGCTTTCTCTTTTATTTAAAACCCTACCATTATCTTAAGCCTAAACTGTGGAGTGTTATAGACCAAATAAGTATGTCTTTACTCCACAGTAAGCTAAGTACAGAAGGTGTAAGAAAAGGCTTGTAATTTTCTATACTTCCTTTTGTCCCCAAGAAATTGATCAGCATAGTTAGTTCTTTATCCCCTTCTTCTTACTACTCTTCCAACTTCAGAGCAAGCAGTGTCCTCAAAAGATGAAAGCTGCCTGTGTACTTTCTGACAAGTTTGACAAACGTAAGTGATATGTATATCAAAGCTTAATAGGAAAGCATAAAGTATTTATGCCTTTAAAAGAATACAATTCAAATTCTATTTTAAATCTTTTAAACAATTACTTTTCAGATCAGAGTCCTTTTTATCTCAAACCAAGTCTCAGTGTATATTCTTGATTCGTAACATTCTCAAAGTTACTATACACATTAAAACCTGTGTTCCCATGATACTACAATAATCACATATATTGTCAGTGCTTACTGTGCGCCAATCAACATGCTAGATCTAAGTTTATCCTCATGAACAAGAGACACCATCACCTGTACAGCTTTTGATAAAATTACCTTTGATGAAGGCATCACTTATTGAGAGCTGTTGTCCTCCATTGTCAGAAATCAAATACTCTGCATACCAGGGAGAGATGAGAGAGGAAGGAAAGGAGAGACTTATGACTATAACAAGCCAGCACAATTATATAGAGAACACACCCACACGCAACTTATTACTCATACTAACTCCACCACTGCCTAGCCAACTCAAGAAAGCTTCAGGCTAAAATGCATCTTTAAACTTGTTTCACACACTTCATATTAAACTTAAGAGACCTGAATTAATAACAGAACAAGAACAGTAAAGTTAGATCATCTTTAACAATTTTCTTTCTCTTATCAAAACTTAACGTATTTTATGGAAATTGAGATCTTCAATCATTTACATGACAAGTCTAAAAAGTTATATAATTTTTCTCATGTATTACTATATTATTTAACAAATAATGACTTTGTCTACACATAGAGAAGCTACTTGATAAAACAATATACAGTGTTTTTTAATTTCAGGATATAAGCTATAAAACAAATTAATACAAAAGTGACATTGGCAGAAAATAAACATAGAACTCTTCAGAATTTTTATTAGTTTTTAAATAAGTTTAAGATTTTCAAAAATTCTAACTAAATAATGCCAAATGGCTGGCTGTGATAACAGGTGAATGTAAGTCTGAATGTGCTCCTTTAGAATTTTTAGCATATTAAGTCGTTTTCTTACAACTGAAACTTATTCTTTACTTCCTCATGAACTTTTCTCTAGGTCTGTGATCAAGCACAGCTCAAATGGGGTTCTTTGTACCATGCAAATTAAACCACAATGCATTTTATCTTTAAAGTACAGGTTCTTCACAAAATTCTTTTCAAGCAGATTTCATTTATAAACAAATAGGCTTCAAAATTCAATGTTTATAAGCCCATATACTCATCCTTTAAACAAGCAGAGAAAAAAAGTTATTTAGAAAATTCAAGTGTGCCAAAATCAAGTATGCAGACAAGTAAAAATACCGTAGATGTTATGCTTTATTTCTACACCTCCCTCAGAGAAGTGAATACTGCTAACCCCAGTTCATTCAAGTAATGCATTGGCTGTAAAAGCTTACTTTTTATACTGAAGTTTAAATAGCTATCTATATGTTTTTCCAGAATTGACAAATTTTCCCCATTTATTATTTTAAAAATGTCAAAGACAGAAATGCTCTCCTAGATTCAATAATTGTGAACAACTTGCTAAAATCATCTCTGTACATATACTATGCTCTTTTCTTCCCCAACCATTTGAAGTTATACACATCGTGACACATTTCCACTAATACAGACTTCATCATGCAACTATAAAAATGAGGGCATTCTTCTCTATAGTCACAATACCATTTACACATTTAAGAAAATTGACAATGTCTCAGTATCACTGACTCAGTACACATTCAAATTTAATTGTCCCTAAAATGCTTTAATAATTTTTTTTTCTCACACCTAGATTCAACAAAGTTCATATATTGCATTCTCTTCATTCTCTCTTAATCTAAAGCAGACCTCACATTCTGGATTTGATTGTATCCTCACAGTGCTGTTTAACTTGCTCCTATACCCCATTTTCCTATAAATAGGAAGTTAGATCTATAGGCTTATGGAAGCCATGATTTTCACTCTCTTTTAGTCTCTACTCATTAACTGTCCAAAATGTTTCAGAATTCTGCTTGCAACACATAATATAGTACATTTTAATTTTATAACTTTCCATGACCAAGAGTGAAACACTAATAAAACCAGGAGATCACACTGTGTCAGTTTCATAAGTTTCTAAAAAGAGGAGTTTGCTTAATAAGAACAGATTTTTTTAAGTGCAGATATCAACCAATTTTATAAATCCAAACTTCCTCAGTCTTAGAAAACAGAGAATGGTCTGTTAAGAAAAATGTAATTAAGTATTACCTTTAACTTCACTGGAAAGATAAAAATCACTCATTTCCATTTGTATTTTAAGAGGAATGAAAAAGGCAGAAGTCTATTATTCTTTCACTTCACTACTAGATCACCCTGACCATCTTTATGTTTTGGCACTCAGTGTTCATCTAAACTAAAATGCAGGAAAAAAGAAAACAATATTGAATCTCAACATCACAAGAAAAGCAGAAAAAGATTAATTCACGTTAGTATGCTAAAAACTATCAAGAGAGAACTGTGAAGGCCAGGAACATTTATTAAGGGATTTGTAAAGCCTTACATTATACACTACTGAGGTTGCAAATTACCCCAGAGGTCAATCAAATAATGACCTTTCTGATGATAGAACCTCCTCTATTATATCCTTACTGTATAGGCCAAAGAATTTCATTCAACCCCTCTAATTCTTTTAAACTTCCAATTTTTCATTTCACAGATTCAGAATTAAAAGCAAACTTAGAAGTCTCCAAATCTACCAAACCAAATGTCACGTCATGTAGGCACTGATCCTCAATAACCATGAAAGGTGGTCATTCAGACACCATATGACTCTTGCGGTACACAGCAGGCAAAGCTCACCACTCCTAACTACTGGACTTATTTTTCCCTCCAACCTTTTAAAAAATAAATGTAGGGAAAGCGAGGATGGCTCAGCAGGTTAAGCACTCGCTTTGCAGCCCTGGAACCCAAGGATCGAATCCCAGGCCAGGCCCATGTGGACCCATATGCTGAACTGGGGTGTGCCCCCAATTCAGTTCTGGCATGCCGGGGCCTATGCAGGAGGCTCCCAGCCCAGTTCCTGCCCTGCACAGCTCCGCGCCCACCTGTGGAGTGAAACTATATGGGAAACTAATGCTGTCAACTATGGAGACTGCTCTGGGCCCTTCCCATTCTCTCCGTCTCTCTGTCTCTCTCTCTCTGTCAAAAAACAATAAAATAAATCTTTTAAAAAAATAATGTAATTTCTTTCAGATACTTATAGGCAACATTTCACATGAAATACTAAGAATGGCTTTCTCCAAAGTATTAATAAACTTTTTAAGCCAAATTACATTATTTTGTTTGTGTTCAGTTTTATCTCGTTAAAAGAATTTTTAAATTCCAATCTTGCTATCCAACATGATAGCTATTTTGTCCATATTTTAAGGATTTGTGAATCTGAAAAACATTCAAAATGTTGACCAAAATTGTTGAGCACTGAATATGGATAGACCAAGCACTGTCACATAATCTAGAAGCATCTCCTTCTTGTTGACATCAAATTATTAATCAACCACTCTTTCAATATTTGGTACAACCATTAAACAAACTATAAATTCATGTGTTATATTAAAAGCGGTTCTTTTACCAAACACACTAAGTTCTTTACGTGTGTTTTTCACATAAAAAGACTCAGATTCCAGAGCCTGGGCTTTTAACAAGTAAATACGAGTATGACCAGTGATTATAACTACCTCTTTAACATATTTCAAGTGCAAAATTGTTCACTTTGTCCACAAAGCTGTCTTATTAACAGCAAGGACAACAATATCTATCAGTCTCCTGATGTACCAATCTCATATCACTATAAAAGATGGAAATAAGGTTGTTTCAGAATGACTTATTTTCGTTAACCAATACCAGTGCCCAGTCATCACCAATACTTTTTCTAAATATCAAAGTACATACTGTTCATTAAATTTTTCTACAAGTTTGCTAACTTCCCATGCCACATCTAAAACCTCTTTTAAAAAATGTTAGCGCATCTATCACTACAGTCATTTAAACCCTCTTCTATTCTGCACAGTTCTTCAAAGATGAACTCTAGCCCATGATCACAGCTCCAAATTCTTTCAATAATCTTGCATATAGTTTGCCTGAACCTGGCCACAGACATAACATAATGAGGCAGTGTCATTATCTTCATTATTGTGAACTTCACTTTCCTCTAAACCATGTGTGTTCTTTCCTGATAAGATTATCAGGAAGGGGGCGGGGGGGAGGGGAAGCAGGGAGGGGTGCTTTAATTAATATTTTATCAACTCCCCCAAATAAATGGCCCCATTTTTCTTTCTTTCTTTGCATCACATTTTTTACAATCTTTACTATGAAATCCTTGCATTTACTCCAGCCTTCAGTGCAATCTGGACTTCTGCTATCCTGTCTTTTTTTTTTAAGTATTGGCCCCACTTTCAAATTCATCCTCACATGAAGGTTGCCTCTTACAACTTTTGTAGACAATCTTCTTAAAGTGACATCAGAGAGGTTCCAGAAGAGTGATGATGGTTTTTTTCAAGTGCAGGTGGCTCACCTTTAATTTTCCTTAGAGACACAATTAAAGCTACACTATAAAAATGTCATTATTGCAGGCTCCTGGTCCAATCCTCTCCCAACATTATGAAGTTAGGTTTCCTAAAGTAAATGTCTGACAGTACTCAGCAGTCAATCTTTTGCTATGATGAATTCTATGATGACAGGTCACTTTCTTCATGATATTCAAAATTTCTTAACTTTCCAAGAGGTGAAATCAGCAGCAAGTTAAAAATGTGTTCACATTCTACTTTCAGCAAAATGAAATTGCCGATAGATGTATCCAGAGAACTAGTCATCTCCGTCATGACATATCCCACCTGACCCACCTGTTATTTGTTATCACAAAAGCATCATCCAGGGTCACTTATGTCTGCTTCACGGTCCTGTCATACTCACCCAAATGTTCTTCACTTTTCCAATTTCTAAATTTTTTTTTTTTTAATTTATTTATTTTTGACAGAGAGAGAGAGAGGAAGAGAGAAAGAGAGAGAGAGAGAGAGAGAGAGAGAGAGAGAGATACCGAGACAGAGAGAGAACCGAACCGGGGGAGCCACCAGTTCAGCACATGGTTCCGCACGGGCTGGGGCCAGGCCGGTCCCCAGCGCTGCAAAGTGAGCACTCAACCCACTGAGCCATCCTGGCTTCCCCAACTTTTCCAATTTCTGTTTTGAGAATTCTCATAAACATGAGTACCTTACTTATGTTCTCTACTACTCAACTCTCCTCTTTTCCCACACCCTCTCTAAATTTCTACTTAAAAATGAGATATACTGGGGAAGCTAGATGGCTCAGTGGGTTAGGCACTCACTTTGAAGCACCGGGGACCGGGGATCAAATCCCGGCCCCGGCCTGTGCGGAACCATGTGCTGAACTGGGAGCTCCCCCAGTTCAGTTCTCTCTCTGTCTCTCTCTCTCTGTATCTCTCTCTCTCTCTCTCTGTCAAAAATAAATAAATAAAAATATATATATTTTTTTAAATCTAACATAAAAAAAAAAAAAAAGGAGATATACCCTCTTATTACGGCAACTCAAATGCCATTTTACCACATCTTGGTGATAACGGCTAATACTGACAATTATGAGAACTTTGTTGTAGAAATGTAAATTTGTTTCCAAGTATTTTAGCATAGATATTTAAGGTCAAAAGCATCACTTTTCTGATAATATTTTTAGGCTCAAAATAGGGAGTAGCAAATAATTAGGCAAGAATTTCTGATCTGAGGAAACAATCCAGCTTTAGAAAGCTACATGTGAAAAATTCAAACTCCAAGTGAAATCACAGAATACATTTCTTCACCTTTATAAATTGATTTTTCAGTTACTATAACATAATGCAATCCCACAATTATTTATTTACATATGCATTTTTTATTTATTTTTACATAATGCCATGGTAGGACTAAAATTTTAATTGGTTTTTAATTACATCCAACAGAGTAACCTTCATCACCCATTTTAAAAAAGCATTCATTTCTTATGTACTGCTATATTAGATTTTAGTAATGGTTTAGTTTTCCTTTTATACCAAATGTCTTTTGAATATGGCCATTATTATTTTTGAGTCAGTAGACTAAAGTCTCAAAGAAGATAAAGAATGAATTCATTTTGTAGTGAAGAAAAATTTGGATACACCATCCATATACATACATACAAAGCATTTTAAATTATAGTAGAAAGATACTTTGGAACGTGTGTTTTTCCCACAATCTAGTTCAAGCATCTGAAAAGGTTTAGGGAAGTAAGCTACTGGGTAATAGCATAAGCAAATGAGCTTTAAAATGTTAAATGAAGAAAGAGAAATGAATAGAGCAGAACATCCATGTTATAAATGCAAAGAAATGCCACCTTGGAAGTTGCACATTATGCTAAGGGAAGAGCAGTCAGATGTAGGTCCTTTCAAAGACAACAAGCTTTAAACTGGGTGTGGTGGTACTGAGGGAGGAGACAAGAAATAAAAGGAACAACCAAAAAAGGCATGGGGAGGAGGTGTGAGAACATGAGAACGGGTGGAACAAAACCCACACCAAATCCCCTCAGCCATATGGGACAGAGGAAGCCAGAGGGACAAGGTGGCAGGGGGTCCTATGGCCCAGCCTCTCCAGCCTGCGTTTGGATTCCAGATGGTGACTACCTCCTACCTTTTTGGTCAGCAGGGTGAGGGGGCACATGTGGGTACTTGGAGGGCTTCTTGATATGGAAGTTCACGTTGTCCAGCTCCACGTTCAGGCTGATAGAAGCGGCTGAGTCACTGTCCACTGTGGACTGGAAACTGCTGACTGATGTGCGCTTGCTAGGACTGGCAGAATCTTTTAGTGTTGGGAAGGGGAAAGAAATATAGGGAGAGGAGGGGAGTAAAAAATGGGTTTCATCAGGGTATTGGAGGAAAGGAGAAAAATGGTTTTTTAATATACAAGCCCAATGTGCAATACCAAAATGGATACAGTATTTTCATGTACTTCTGTGTGGACTTAATAAAATTTGATCAAGTTAAATGTAAAATGAATTTTTTTAAATGAAGAAATATATTGGAGGTTCTGCAGAAAGAGAGTCTGATATCATAGTGAAGAGGTGAGAAAGTTGTCTGCTGTGGTATTATTAGCTCAGAGTTATTTTTAAGCTGCTGCAAACTAGAGACTATGGCAAAATCTGAAGACACCAGGAGCCTAACAAGTTGGTCTCTTAAGAAAATACTGTATCTAGGACGAGGTTTACTATCAGATGTTTACACTTAGCTGGGAGCCATAAATCTTAAAGACTGTTTCAACTAAACAAGCAAACAAACAAGCAAACAAACAAACCCTTATTTCATCATATATACAGTAATGATTCATAAAAACTAAAATGTTATAAACTTAAACTCACTAGTCAAATTATCGTCACCTTCTTCGGCTATTTGTTCTGTGTCGCTGTCATCAAACTTGATGTCTTTAAACCAGGAAGGCTCAGAGTGTCCTTCCACTGAATTCACTGAGTCACTGTCTGGAGAAGGGGTCTCAGAAAAGTCTGTGCTCTGAAAAGATCAGGATAGGATCTGAGCAACTCTCCTTTAAGAGCAATAGCATCGAGGCTGTCACACTACAAATCAATTCTAGCCCAGTAATATTTCTACAAAGCTAACCATTGAATAAAGTTATATAAAAATAAGCAAATTAGTAGAAACTAAGGTGTAAACCAGCATCACACTAACAATTCCACTCTTAAAACTGTCATTTGTATTAATAGGTAGGCTTAGGCAGCATATTATGAATACCATGTAATACACAGATCTCATTGTGCTTCATTTCATTCTTTAGTCCTGAGAGTGAATATGGATTAGAATTTGTTCTAATCCTGTGTACCAACACTAGGACACATCCTGGAAAACAACTCTTACATTTTAACAAATAATACCACACACCAACCTTTTGGGTTATTTGTCTTTTTTAACCATTGAGTTTCCAATTTTAATTCACAAAGGTGTTCCTAAACATTATATATATATATATATAAAATTAGCATAAACCAAATCATTTCGAAAGTTCTACCTTTAAGTAATTTCCACTTCCCTAAAGGTAAAAAAAAAGAATATTCATGGTTTTACCACTGCTATACAATTTAATACTACTAATGTGTCAATACATATTGCAACAGTGACATTAAAGTTTTTCAGTCATTTTGTTATGTATACTCCGTCTTAGTACTAAAAACACAGACACAGTAAAACTAAAACCCACTGAAGGTAAATGACAAGCAACTATAAGACCACATGGCCAGCCTTAAGAAGAGCCACACAAACTGAACAATATTTGAATCCAACAGGTTTTTCACCACCACTACCTACCAAGTAAAAATGTTTTAACTTTCCTCAAACAGCGAGGTACACATGTTAGAGACATGTATCTTTGGGTAATTCAAGTACTTTTTATTCCCAAAGAAAGGCCACAACAAGCTCACTACGTTCTCATTAGCGTTTCCTGAGAACTACCTGCAGTGGTCTGTACAACGCGTACTCATCCCTGAAAAGCTGATCGTGATGACTGACACAGTCCAGCCAGCGGCCATCGACCATTGCTTGTCCAATTGCTATAGCTTGCGCCCTGAATCAAAACCAACAAAAGCGAAAACTTTAAAAAGTCAGAATAATTTTACAGGTACAAAATAAGACACAAACTAAAATTTTTCCCTTCTCATCAGAGCTGGAATTTCAAATAGTCCTTGGATAGGTGAGGGATAAGATAAAACAAGAGATACTTGAAGCTAAATTAAAATTTTTTCCAGAGACCATAGTAAAGAACCTCCTGGTAAGTCAGTCCTAACAAAACCTAATTTAATTCCAGCATTTCTGAAGTACTCAATGCATGCATACCCCTATACTTAAACCAAATGCGCATGGAGAATAGCATGGCTCCTGCCCTCAAGGAGCTTACAGTCTTGGTGAGAAGACAATACCAAATATTATAGACACAGATATAAAACATATACACATAAATATATGATAGACACTTATTAGCATATTGAATACATATGGCATTTTACACTTTATAAAGCATTTTAGCCATTATTTCATTTCATCCTCATGCCTTCTTCTCAAAAAAGCATATATTTTCATCATATTGGACCTAAGAGGTCAAAGTCTCGAAGAGAATTATTAACTTGACAAAAAGCACAAAGCTAAAAAGAAATACAGCTAAAACTGGAACCCAAGGCTTCAGTGCTTAAAGCTGTTTCTCTTCCTACATATTTGTTTCTTCCCATGAGAGGAGTAGCTAATCTAAATAAGTAGGAAAGCTAGGGAACATGTTACCTTGAATGACAACAGGACATGCTTTCTCTTTTCTACAAATGGTTTGTGAGATTTTAACAAATCTCATGCAAGGTGTGCCTTATAAACCCAATTCTCAGATTAGGGAACAGTGGCAAAAGCCACTGTGGTCTTAGAATCTAACTACAGTCCCCAAACCTAATTAACTAAAGAGTTGTGTTTGGGGAATTACTACACACTTCTGCATTTAGTAAATTAGGTAGAGATTCTGGGATGGCTCACCAGGTTGAGTGATTGCCTTGCAACTGCAAGGCCCAGGGATTGAATGCAAGCCCTGGGTCACACAAACCCATATGCTGAGCTGCAGCACAAATGGTAAGTGCTGCGATGGAGGCGAAGTTTCTTGCCTCCCAAGTGGGAGGCCCCTTGTTTGGTTCCCACCCCATGTGGCCCCATGTCCACCTATGTGGAATGAAACTGTCACAGCTAATGATGTACAACTATGGAGACTGCTCTGGACCCTCCCCGCTTCTCTCCCTCTTTCTCTCTCTCTCTCTCTCTCACCTTCTCTTAAACAATAAAATAAATCTTAAAAAATAAAAATAAATTACATAAGTTGTGACCCTGTTTGGCTCTTTGCATCTGTTCTCTAGTGGTTAAAGCCAGGAAGGGAAGTGAGAGGGTTGAGTAATTAGCACCCCAAACACCAAATGTAGAAAACAACACCCTACTCACAAAGAACCTTGCTCCCCTGATATCTACAATGATGTGTCCACATTGAAAATAAATTAATAAATAATATCAAAAAGTCTTTCTTAAGACCACATTACCTTGTAGCAATGTGTCCATTTCGGATTAACCAGTTGACTAATTCCTTTCCTACAATGCAGTTGGGATGCGTTCTCAGCCAGTAGCGGTGATCCTGAAATTCCATTCCACTACTGTGATGGCAGATTTTCTTCCACAGGTCCTTTAACTGAACGCTGTCCTGAAATTACGAGCAAGTAATTACTCCTAAGCAGGATGCTATATACATTTTCACATTCTTTCTTATGATTTTTAGATACATAAAAAGAATTCAATTCTGATGTCCTTATGTATCTAACTTAACCAATTGAATAGAAATGACACACATGTGCATGGGGAACAGCTTAAACTTGGCTCATCTAATTCCAAATATAACTTTCTCTTGAAAACCAACTATTCCAAATAATTTTTTCAGTCAATGGTACATTACCAGTCTCCTAGTTATCTAATTATAAAATTTCATACTCCTCTTTGGAGATGGGTTAAGAGAGAAGAACTGAACAATCTACCTCATCTACAGTAAATGTTTCGAGAAGACTTCACTCTACCAGATTCTCAGCATTCTTACCTATACCCAATTGCTAGGTGAATATTCTTTTTCTTTTTTTTTTCCCCAGGTAATTTTCCTAAAGAAACCCCTTCAGTGGATTACTCCCTTCTTCAAAAAACTTGCAACATTGCTCAGCACCTACAGGTTCAAATCTAAACTTGTAGAGATTGAATTCACCACCTCCCACCAAGAAGTCCCAAATAACTTTCAATTCTCACTGTGCAGATTTCCAACTTAACCCCTTGACATTCAAAGACATCTTAGATATGTCATGTGTTTCTTAAGCTAATGTAAACATTGATGTCTCTGAGACGTGTGCAGATTTAGTTTGCTTTGAGTGCAATTATAATGCAAATATCATCAAGAAATAATTATACATATTCAGTGTCAAAGTGTGAAATGTAGAAATAATCCCTTTAAGATGTCTGTTCTGAATTTGTATGAAAGTGACACCAAAAGCCAAATGGGGTATTCGAGTGTAAACAGTGAGACTGACAGTCGGCAAATTCATATGGCTGACTATTCAAGAGAAATTTCAAATTCAAGTGAAGGTAGCCCTATCCAACATAATGTTCGTAAACATGCAAGACCTATATCAAGCAGTGAGGACTGTGATTCAGGTGATCAAAATGGAATTGGGAAGAAAAAGAAAATATCCAAATATAAAACCATATACCCAAATTGCTGGTATAAATGCTTTAGTTTTGCAAAGATTAGGAGTATATCCTATACCTCTTTGTGTTTTGAAACAAGTGCTAACTCTGAATTTCTTTGAAATGACAACCAGAGAAACAAACAGAACGCAAGTCTAAAGATAAAGGACCAGAATGCAAAAATGAAGAAGTGGTTTCCAGTAACAAGTGATGAAAAGAAAGCATACTTTTCATTATGTATGATAATATTTCAAGTACAAAAATCTAAAACAGATTTGTACTTGTCAAAAAGAACAGAATTAGAGACACTGATATTTCCAAAAACTGTACCTTGCAAACATTTCTTGGCTATATCACATTTCCTTCACTTTGTGAATAATGAAACTGCATGTAAATAAGACAGTACATGAAAAGTGTGAAACACAGTTGATTATTTGAATAGTAAGTTCAAACAATTACACACTCTGGATAAAGATGTCTCCCTAGACAAGTCACTAATGAAATTCAAAGGATGGCTGGGGTACATGCAATTTATAGCTACCAAACTTGCCAGATTTGGAATCAAAGTGTACAATTATATGAATTCAATACTAGATATTGCATCCACAAACGTTAAATTGAAAAATAGTGTTTTTTGCTCACATAGAATTTCATTTAATTTGTATATAAAGGGATTAATCTCTTTCCCAACCACTCCCCATAAATAAATTCTACTTCAGTCCATGAAAAGCCACACTTACACTCACCACTAAACCTTTCCGGATTTGCTTTCCTCACTGCCAATCCAAAAACAAATCCAGTCCATCCCTCGAAGGCAGTCCAAGCTTTTCAGTTTAAAGCCTTTCCTAACTCCCTCACTACTAATGATCTTTCTATTTTTTATAATTAAAAGAGTTACGTCTTTTACTATTAAGGAACTGCTCATCAACCTCGTTTCTACTTTCTGAATTGTAAGTTTGAGGACAGAAGCCATATCTTCCATTTCTTTGAGTCACTCTTAGGATTGAAAACAGTATTTTACACACAAATAAAATCAATAGACAACTGATTATTTTCTCATGTGACTATAGTACTATCTGTCTGAAAAGTATTCCATGGGTGTGAGAAACATGTGTTACAGTTTACAGCAGTCTGGGACCTAAGTGAAAGTTAAGCTCGTTTGTTTTGTAGGCACCTGAATTCTGATCTTGCCAAATGAAAAGGGTCAAGAAAATATCAATGCAATATATAAGAATGAAATGCTTAACCAATTTCATTGGGTGATTCTAATAAAAATTTAAGCTAATTATTTCTTCTATTGAATTTATATGCTAACTGGCTATTTCATTTGTATGTTTCTTAAAAAAAAAAAAAATCAGTGAGATAAACACCCTTTATGCTCAAAACTAGCAATAGGTTAAAGATACTGGACCAGTACCAGAAGAATTTTGCGTTCATCCTCAGTGGTCTCTGTCCTAACATATGCTCGGTTAGCCTGGGGACTGACAGATGTCTCATATGAAGGCACCATGGGAGAACCAGATCGATCCAGGGACAGGTTAGTAATGCTGGCTGATCTGGAAATAGAAACAAAAAGTGAAAGCACCAATGTAAAAAAAGAAAGAAAGAAAACAGTTGTAAATTCTTCATCAACAAGTAGAATCAGAGTGAAAATTCATTTTTAAATCAACATTTATTTGTCAATGTTAAAGGTACATTTAAAAGTAGTTATGACAGTTATGTGTGATATTATCATTGGGAGAAGAGAATCTAGAAATTTTCTGTACTATATTTCCAACTTCTGTTAGTCTGAAATTATTTCAAAATAAGTTTTAAAGTAAGTCATTATAGAAAGATGACAGGAAAACAATAATAGATATTCATATATCAGTAGTATTTCAAAGGAAATAGATAAAAACTCCTTGTTAAAATGCTGAAAATTGGGGATGCCAGGATGGCTCAGCAGGTTGAGCACTTGTCTTGCAGCCCCGGGGTCCAAGGATCAAATCCTGGTGCTGGCCCATGCAGACCCATATGCTGAGCTGGGGTGTGCCCCCAGTTCAGTTCTCGCCAGGGCAAACTTCCCATGCAGCAGGCCCGAAGCCTTTTCCACCCTGCACAGCCCCGCCTACCTGTGAAACAAAACTGTATCAAAAACTAATGTACAACTATGGAGATTGCTCTGGGCTCTCCCTCTTCTGTCTGTCTGTCTCTGAGAGTCTGTCTGTCTCTCTCTCTCTGTCAAAAACAATAAAAATAAATCGGTTTTTTTTTTAATATTTTAAAAAGACAGTTTTAAAACAATTTAAGAAATGACTCACAGGTTTGTAAGGTGTCTAGGAAAAAGTCATTCTTAATGGTCATGAGAAACCAGTGATATCAAATAATAGTCTATAAGCAAAATTTTTAAAATAATCAGTTAGTCATTTCTTAGTATATTCTTTTAGTGAAAAGTTGCCACTGTGTCTTATTCATCTAATTAAAATCCCTTTTCCAATTTATGCATTATCCATTGTACTTCTCTGTCTAGCATTCTAACCATCCCTACACACATTCTGATACAGTGGCAACAAGAATAAAAGAAAATTGGTCAATATCGTTGTCAAATATCCCAATAAGTACCCTAACGGTAAGAATGTTGACTAAAATTTTACTTAAGAGATAGTACTCACTGACTACATTGCATCTTTCCTATTGAGTTATATCAACCTTAGTATTAATTCAAACACAAAGACATACTACAAGCTAGCACAGCTGTCTCTACATGCCAACAGAAATGCTGTAATTTGTCTCATCTTTTAAAAAACTGTCTCGACTGCACACCCTTCTGCTGCACTCACTCCTTCGCCATACCAAATTAGTGAAACTTCATGAAGAATATATGAAAGTTTATTTTATTATTCCTGCAACTTTTTGCAAATTGGAAATATTTTCAAAATAATTTAGAAAGTTTTTAAAAAGTCAAAGTCTCTAGCAGCTTCCCATCTCACCCAGAGTAAATGACAAAGTCTTTACAATTAATTGTAGGAATGCTCTACTCTACCCAGGTACCTCCTGTTATTCCCTGCCAGATGTGTTCCCTTTCAGGAATGGGCTATTCCCTGTTTTCTTGGTACTCTCTTCTGCAAAATGTAGACACGGTTGGCTACCCCTCACATCCTCAGGTCTTAGTTCAACTGTCACTTTCTCTGTGAGGTCTTCACTGACCACACTATTTAAAATTCCACTCTCCAGTTAATCTATTTGATTAACTGATGTATTCCAAGTACCCAGTTTATAAGTACTTAATAATATTTGCTGAAAGAACAAACTGAAAGTACGTTAAACCACAGTAATTCAGCTAGTTCTTTGGGTTTATAATGACTTATTCACCACTTAAACTTGCAAAAGGAAAGCATTTTCAGTGGGTAAGTATAAGAGCTAATAAACTGAAAAAAAGGGGCATGTGCATGTGTAGAATGGTTATAGGCATCAATTTCAAGGAATATGGCTAAGAAGAAAATAAGTGAGGAAAAGTTACCTAGAGGTGAAACACAGAGGAATTTTTGTTTGTTCTTAATAGGTGACTAGAGTTTGTTAATACAGATGGTAAGGAATCAGCAGAGAGAGGTGGAAGATATGGAACATCAATAGGATAACTAATAAAAAATGAAAAGGAATCAAATCCAGAATACAGATGAAGAACCAACCTTGGTTGGCTAAGAGGTAGAAAAAAGAATGGGCTCCAAATATAATCAAGTTGGTGAGTGGTGTTAAGAGTGAGGATGTCCCCTTCTGTTACATAATAGAAAGTAAAGTTCATTGCTAAGCTAGAAGAGGAGGACACAGGTTCCAAGATCTGAAGCCAGTGTGAATAGTGGAAAAGAGATACTCAGAAAGTGCAAGTAAAAGCTGACTAGCAAAAGGGAAATGACAGTTCCATTCAGCCGTTAGAGTTAAGAAAATGTATAACAATCCATTCCACCCATTTTTACCTGTTTGTTCTTCTCATTACTTTGAAAAGAAAAACAGACACAGAATACAGTGTTTTCATTTAGTAGTTTACCTATTTCGAGCAGGAGATTTCCCAGCATCCTCTTGGACAGATACAAGTCTTGTTGAAAGAGCAGTATTGGAGGAGTCTGGATGAATCAAACTATAAACGAAAAGGAAAATACTGAGATGACTTGGGAGAGTAACAAGTAAATCCAATTCCAAATACTTTATGAAATGCTTTATGATTTAAAAGCAGATTGTTTTCCTCTGTAATAATGAGATTATGGGTCATTTTTGTTTTCTTCCTTTAATTAAGATGGAAACTATGGTTTTTATCTTAAGTATATCAAATGCCAAAAGGTTGATAAACAGAGTTTAGTAAGTATATGAATGCCATTAAAATAATAAAATTGATTGGATGAATACCTATAGAACTCCTTTTCACACGATATATACAAGATTGAAGTAATTTGGGGGGTAAATTCTGAGCTCAAATATTTTATTCTCAGTCCCCATAATCCACTGGAATAGCACTGAAGGGTCAGACAAACCTCAGTGCAAGTGCAGGCCCAACCTCTTACTAGCTGTGTGACCTTGGGCATATTTCTACCAGTCAGTATATCATATTTAGACATATGCAAAAACATGAAATATTCCATAGGAAGAAAAAAAAAAATCTAATTTCATTTGCAAATATTATGAACACAAATTTTATGAGCATTCTCCTTCTCTAAGAAGGCTACATTAGAAATTATTAATCTCAATAACGTCTATTGCTTACTCAACAAATATTATCAACGTCATATATAGGTCTTACACTGTTCTTACAGTGAATAGGAAGACACGAAGTCTCTCCTCTTGTAGAACTTACATTTTAATAAGTCAATATAATCACTGATCATAAACATATTCTGTGATCCTTCTGGAGGAAACACCCCCAAAAAGGGAGAAAACAGAATTTGCAGGCAAAAATTCAAAAACGTAAATGTTAACTAAAAGTATTTCCCAAATACAAATGATATTTAAGTAGCAGTACCTTTGCCAAGCAAAATCATCCTCTAAAAATATGTTGCGGCTGGTTTTTCTACTCCCCACAGGTGTCCGGGGTTCACTAGGATCAAGTACAGACACTGAGGAAGCAGAGTCTGAAAGAGCATTCAGGTCTTCACCAATGGAATTACTGTCTGTTGAATGAGCATAACTTAAGGCTATTTTTCTACAGTACGTGCAAGCTCGGAGGTCCCCTGGAAAGGAAAAAATAATTAAGAAAAAGATGAACAAAAATACATTGTATTACTTAACAGAACGTATTAAACCTTTCTTTCGGTTAATAGTTAATCCATAACAGGCAAATGTCTTCAAGTAAGGACTACCAAAAAAAACATTTTAAAAAAGTTAAATAAATTTTGTTAGTTCGTTATATATTTTAAAAGCCATCACTACAATAAATTCATCCAAGTATACAATTTAACTCAAATATTTATAACAAGAAAATATTACTAATTTTATTAGAAAATTTATTAAATTATACTAGTAAACTAATTATACTAGAACACTTGTTTTCTAAAGTTCTAAAAGTGAAATAAGGAACAAAACGTTAAAAAATGTTCTAATAGGGTAACTAAACCAACACAAAGACAAAAAGTAAGGAGGAAAAAAGTCACTTGGGTCTTCATTATGAAGCAATGAAGAGTAGCCTCCACAAAGGGGAACTGTTTTAAAAACAAACTAGGGGAAGCCGGGATAGTTCAGGGGGTTAAGCGCTTCCTTTGCAGCTTTGGGGACAAAAGACCAAATCCCAGGCCCAGCCCATCTGCGAGGACTCATATGCTGAACTGGGGTGTGCTTCTCATGCAGGAGGCCCCAAGTTCAGTTCTCGCCCCACCCCAGTTCGGGGTCCCTGGCTCAAGGGGAGTGTGCCTCCCATGCCGGAGGCCCCCAGCCCAGTTCCTGCCCTGCACAACCCCTGCCCACCTGTGTGGAACAAAACCATGTTGAAAACTGATGACGTACAACTATGGAGCATGCTCTGGGCCCTCCCGCTTCTCTCTGTCTCTGTCTGTCAAAAACAATAAAATAAATCTTTAAAAATAAAATAAAAACGAACTAACAAAATGGGCTTTGTGCTTACAGACAGTATAAAATATGTGGGGAAAATTAAGGAAATTCACAATGAAAGTTAGAATGAAAACAAAATATTCTTGGAAGAACAAACTACAAGGTTATTTACACTCTGTAAAAGTATTAAATTTTACTTAGAATGCAGTCCTACCCAAATATAAGTTTTTATTTCTACCCTATTTTCCTGTAACAATTATTTGTTTGATTCTATATATTAGTGTACTAAAAAAGGAAGTCGGATAATTACACTTTATAAGTAACATGTTATTTAACAATTCAACCTTAATTTTTTTACCATCAACATTAGAACACTAATGTGATATAGAACAAAAAATTTCTTAAAGTCAACTGCACTGTTTTTGTGACAATTACCGGTACTACCAAGTAAATTTGTTTCATTATATTGTCATTTTAAGACTACTCTGACATGATCAAATTAGCATTTAACAAAGAACAGACTGGACAACAAAAAATCAGCGACAAAAAAAAAAAACTAATGGTAAAAATATCTTTTCAAAGGCTGTATCCATAATCCAGATAAAAGATTAACTCAGTTCTGAACTCCATAGCAGCTAGATGGAAAAAAAAATGAATAAGGCCAAAAAGAAGATCCCCATGATAATAAAAATAACATAAGAAAGATATAAGAGTGTTCTCTTTTTGGTAACTTCTCCCCACCTTCACTTTCAAATCACTGCATAGCCAAATGCCATTGTTTAGTTTATTCTACTTCAACAGATACCAGTAATTTAAAATTTCTCTATCACTAAAATTTATGGAAGAATGTAAAATGCAATTTGCTAAAGCACAGTGTCATATAATTCAAGGAAGATGTGTATTTTATAAAATACAAACTTTTACTACTCATAGTAATACAAACTAGTAACCTACACTATCCACCTTGTCTAATAAATGCTAATGCCCCAGACCGTTTTGATAGCACTGTCGTTTACTCTCCTTATTTAAAGCAGTATCCTCATCTACTTTATCATTTGACTACAAAGTCCTTAAAAGCAATGCTCCCTCACCTGTGTCCCTCATGGTTCACATGTAAAGCCCAAAATAAAAATTGTCTTAACAGCAGTCCTGTATTACAACCATTTTATAATTATGACCTTTAAAAATTGTAAAACTGTCAATACAATGCATTTACCTGTATAGCCCATAAACTTTCCTGGGATTTCTTGATTACAGCAACGACTGCAGAAAATCTGCCCACAAAGTCGGCAATGGTGTCTTCGCCTAAAGGTTGTAAACTTCTCACTACAGTCGTAGCACTCTTTGCATTGGCTGTCTGGCATCCAGTACTGCTTCAGGTCACTATCCTGTAACAATAAATACCTGTGAAGCCTTCTTGAAAACACTCATTATTAAGATGCAATGGCAAACACAATGCTACCGTAATCAAAATCCTAGGTGTCTTTTGAAGATATTGGCAAACTATTTCTAAAATTTATAAATGAATGCCAAGGGCCAAAATGACCAAGACAATCTCGAAGAACAAAGTTAAAGGACCTACCGTACATTACCAGCCATCAAGACTTATTCCAGGGACAGACAGGATGGCTCAGCGGGCTGAGCGCTCACTTTGCAGCCCCAGGGACCCAGGATCAAGTCCTGGCTCCGGCCCATTCGGACCCATATGCTGAACTGGGGTGTGCTTCCCATACGGGGCCTCCAGTTCAGTTCTCATCCCCTGGTTCAGCCCCTGGCTCAAGGGGGCGTGCCTCCCATGCGGGAGGCCCCCAGCCCAGTCCTGCCCTGCACAGCCCTAAAAGTAGAATGAAACCATGTCGAGAACTGATAACATACAACTATGGAAACTGCTCTGGGCCCTCACCCTTCTCTCTGTCTCTCTCTGCCTCTGTCAAAAACAATAAAATAAATTAAAAAACAAGAAAGATTTACTCTAAAGCTATAACGTTAGAGTATTAATTCAAGGATAGAAAAAAAAAATGGAGCTATGGAAAAGAAGAGAACACTGGCACTACCCCTCACACATAAATATGAACTTATGACAAGATTTATAATGCAATCAGTGAAGTCTTTTCAAAACAAACAAAGAAACAAAAACAGAAAAAGATACTGAATCCAACCAGACAGCCATGAAAAAAAAAAATAAACTGGGGGATGCCCAAATGGCTTAGTAGCCCCCCAGGTCCGAGGATCGAATCCCGGCCCCAGCCCATGCAGACCCCTATGCTGAATTGCAGCGTGCCCTCCAGTTCAGTTCTTGCTGGGGTGAGCTTCCCATGTAAGAGGCCCACAGCTTTCAGGGGCATGCCTCCCTTGCAGGAAGCCCCTGGCCTGGTTCCTGTCCTGTGCAGCCCAGCGCTCACCTGCGAAATGAAACTATATCAAAAACTAATGTACAACTATGGAGACTGCTCTGGGCTCTTCTCTCTCTCTCTCTCTCTCTCTCTCTCTCTCTCTCTCTCTGTCGAAAACAATAAAAATAAATCTTAAAATAAAATTTAACTTGACCCCTAAACTTCACACCAATAATAAACCTTCTTGGAGAAACCATGGGAGAATATTTACTGACCTTAGATGAACAGCACACAAAAAGCACTAACTAGAGGGGAAAAAATTGATAAATTAAAGTTAGGTACCTATGTATAAAAATATGGTGTTCACAGCTGGAGGAAGTACCAACTACATGTTTCTTCAAGGACATTATGCCATTTTCAGTGATTATGGCATGAGCCCTATATAAGTGCTTAATATGTAACCTTCTACAGCCCCTAGACAGTACCTGGCTTTTCCCCTCCATGATTTCCTTGAGGCGTTTTAATACTGTGCTGAGACTTCGAAGCTGAACGGCTGTACGAGGGTCATGACCTCCAAAGGTAGGTTCTGCTTTCCTTCTTGTTTCTGAGTCAGACATGCCAAAAATAAAAAATAAAAAGCAACCTTGTTAATAGTCTCCAGTATCTATGGAAAACAAGGTGTGTATGTTATGCACAGTACCTCGTATTGTTAGCATAAACTTATATTCTCCAAACCAATGGCATGGATTGAGAGTTAAAACTAGTTGTTATAAAGGTAAGAGACTGTTGAAAGTATTTCTTATTACCATGTAAAACACTACTTCACAAGCAAGTAAGGGCTACTACCTAAGACAAGCACTGTCTGAGACCACTGATGATTTTGAGGCCTGGGATGGGAGAACTGCTTAATGGTCCAAAATTCATTAATGATTTGTTAGGCCCCTTGGTCCCAAGCCATAATAAATACCTGCTAGAAATTAGCAGAAGAAAAAGCAATCCCAGTGAGGTAACCTAATGTAGTCTCTACAGTAACCAGTCAGCAACAGGCTGAACAGTTAGTTCAGTTCGGTCTACAGACCACATAGCCAAACTCTCATGCAGCAGGTGATCAGAAAGGAATTCAATACCCCAGTCCCCAAAGAGTGACAGATCTCAGCACATCCAGGATGGAAATTTACCCACACACTTTCCTTCAGCAACGTCCAAGCAGATTAAAACTGCCAAAGAATTGCTAGAACTCCAATCCTACCCTTCCTGCTACCTCCTCACTCCTACAGCTCCAAACTGGAAGGGATCACTCACACTGAAAACAGCAATGCTGAAGCCAGTCCTATCAATAATAAAACAGGCTCAAATTCCAACTTCATGCCAGAAGGGGGTGTATTGCCAAAGCTGTAATATATCATTTCCTTATTTTAAAGCAAGATTACTCATGAAGTTTCTACCTATTCCTGGCTCTGGCAGTTATAAAATGGAAGGATGAAATGCAGGTGGCCTGACAAAATAATGAACACCCCTATTAGTTTAAACTCATTCACCTAATAACCTATGGCAAAGCAAGATGGAAAATGCCTCACCCTACATCTTTCTCAAACTCACTTGTTAGATTTGTTTTAGGGGTGCTTTGTTTTGGTTGGGTGTGAAAAAAAGAAAGTATTGTATCTAAATTTAAATTGACAAAGAACTTACCAAGATGATTTAATTGCAAAAATAATTATGTAAACAGCACCTCTGTTAGAAAACTTCATCTTTCTATAAATAGGGATGTCCTAATTTCAGCAGATACCTCAATGTTTTGTGAGAATAAAAATAAATGAATGGGGAAGCGGGAAAGGCCCAGCAAGTTAAGCTCTCGCTTTGCAGCCCCAGGGACAGAGGATCAAATCCTGGTCCCAGCCCGTGAGGACCCACATGCTGAACTGGGGTGTGCTTCCCATGCAGGAGGTCCCCAGTTCAGTTCTCACCCCCCTCCACCACCCCCCCGGGTTCGGCCCCAGGCTCGAGGGGGTGTGCCCCCCATGTGGGAGGCACCCAGCCCAGTTCCTGCCCTGCGCAGCCCCCGCCCACCTGTGTGGAATAAAACTATGTCAAAAACTGATGTACAACTATGAAGACTGCTCTGGGCCCTCCCCTTTCTCTCTGTCTCTGTCTCCTTCTCTGTCAAAACACTAAAATAAATCTTTAAAAAAAATGAATGACAAAACTTTTTGAGTATCACAATATAAAGCAACTCCCCATGATTCATGAATTGAGAAACAGACAGATGAAGCTGTTGGAATCGTAATGGTGCTACTCCCATGCACCAGCAACAATTAATTGTAAAGCCCCTTGCATTTAGCCAGTTAATAATGTAAGAGTTCTAATAGTGTCACCCATTGGAAAAGGAAGAATAAGATTGTTCCTGAAACCAACAAAATCAGAGATCCCAAATAAAGATGAAAGAGCTCTGGGAGAAAATCTAATCAAGCACTCTGCCCTTAGACAATCTTAGCTGCTTCTCTTATAAAATGGATATAAATCAACTAAATGACTTTCTTAAAGTCACAAAACTAATAAATTGAGGAATTACAGCCTTTAGTAGGAAAAGAAACTTGATTGATCAAACATTCCCAGACTTCTTAGCCTCTAGCAGGTATGCGAAAATAAAAGAATCAAGTGAACTTGACGAAAGACAATAAGGAATGGTGGGGACTGCAGCAAACCAGACATTACAAGCTCCACCTAGTGATATTTAAAGTCTAGTTTACCAAAACACCAAGGCAAGATCTGATAGGCTGTCAGTCTGAACCTCTTAAATGATTAATCTTAATTAAGCACAGGATTTAGTCAGAAGAGCTCCTTCAACAAAAACAGGGGGGCTGCCAAATGTCAGCTTACAAAGCTAAGGACAGTTCATTGAGGGTAAAGGTTAAAGTGGGAATGGTCTCTTCCTTGCATCCCTTAAAGTAAAAGGAGAGCTCCTTTCTCCCTCTCCCCTTCCCACCTTCTGATTCGTCCTTCCAAATGGCTGATGCAGCCCAGGCTGATGCTTAGTGCCCTAGGAAACCTGCAGAGGTGACACAGCCAGCTCTATTTCAGTCCTAGAGAGAAATTCTTCTTCTACTTGCTTTCTCCTCCTTCTGACCCACCAGAGGGCAGGTCTGAACCATGACCCGACTAGCAATATCCTCCTACCAACCATTAGCACCTGCACCTGCCTATTTTTCAGTCTATCTCACGGGAAAAATCAGCCAAAGACAGGATCTGGTGTTCAGGGACATTTGGTTTCCAGTGTTCTATCATGCCACCTCTCACTGACTTTCTTCTATCACCTGGAATTGGGAAAACCAGAGTACTGAGTTTAATACTGTAACAGAAATAAAACATCAAATAACTCACTTTATGTAGCCTCTCGATTCAGGCACTGATCCCCAGCCTATACTCATCAGAAGAGCATGAAAATGAAGAAGCTGTGTAGTAGACCAGGATGGAGAACAAACAGGGAAGAGGAGCTCAGCTTATGCAGCCACACTGACAGTGTACACCCCACCAGGACAAAAGGCCAAGAGCAAGTGGCAGCTGACTGATGGGGAGTTGAGAGTTCTGCAGCCAGAGGCATGCACATCCCGTTACACTAGCCAACCCAAGAACAGATACAGGATTCATGCACAAAGTTGAAACTAACCTGTGTCCTCCTGGGGATGCTGCAAACTGCTCTCTGCTGAAAGCCAACACGTAATTAATCAAAAAACAGTCAAGAGATCTCTGCCTGGCCTAAATTAAACTTTAATAAAAATGTTTAAGAATTTTTTTTAGGTACCTACAAATTCTTTCACTACCTAGATAACAGTTTCATTAATTCTGAAGAGCACCTAACTATTTCAAATAGCAGAAAAGTGAAGTAAGTCAATAAACAACCTGGGAAACAATGACTGGAAAAATCTAGCACACAGAGAGGAATGAAGCAGGAACACTGTCTTACCTAATACTGTTGAAGACCGCCGCTGGAGCTCCTCGTTAAGCTGTTTTTTATAAGGTGTAGGTGACCTCACAGACTGTGTTCTTGAAGGGAGCTGAGGGCTGGTCCAGCTTCCACTTAGAAACTGCTGCTCTGCTTGGCCCCCTTCTGCTCTCTCTGTAGGAAAAGAAAGCTTGGCATTATTTGAAAAACTAAGGCTCAGAATTCAGCAAAAAGAAAGGAATAGAAGGAATAATTTAAAATTAGGGTTAAAAAACACTTAAAGAAGGTAGCAAAATTTTAGGCCAATAATCATATCCTTGGTATACGTGATCTTCAGTTCATTTTACTTTTCATTAGAAATATCTTGAGCATATTAAAGGAAATAGAATGGAAGCTACACATGAAAGCAGAGGTTTCGGGGGGGGGCTGTTTTGTCTATGGAATAGATCCCTCACACTATTAAGAGAGTACCCAGTGGACAGTAAGTGATCAATAAACATTTGCTAAATAAAGATTGTTGTCTTATGATGACTAAAATTAATGTGTATCCTGAATGGGATATTGGAACAGATAAAGCAGGGGTCCTAAACCCCCAGGGCAGATACCAGTCTGTGGCCTGTTAGGAACTGGCCTGCATAGGAGATGAGCGGTGGGCAAGCAAGCAAAGCTTCACCTGTATTTATAGCCAGTCTCTATCGTTCACATTAGTGCCCAAGATCTCTTTCTGTCAGATCAGTGGGGCATTAGATTCTATAGGAGTGTGAACCCTATTGTGGACTGCAAATGCAAGGGATCTAGGTTGCACGCTCCTTATGAGAATCTAATGCCTGATGATCTGAGGTGGAGCTGAGGCGGTGATGCTAGAGCTAATTCTGCATCATGGTGAGTAGTATAATTATTTCATTATATATTACTAGAAATAAAGTACAGAGTAAATGTAATGTACTTGAACTATCTTGAAATCACCCTACCACCCCCAATCCCAATCTGTGGAAAAATTATCTTCCATGAAACCAGTTCCTGGTGCCAAAAAGGCTGGGGATAGCTGAGATAAAGGACATTAGGTAAAAACTGAAGACATATGAATAAAATACATACTTGAGTTAATAATAACATAGCGATAACATTTTAATTGTAATAAATGTACAATTACTATAATTAGTAAAATATATAATTACATCTTACGTTAGTTAGATGTTAATAATAGGAGAAACTGGGCATGGGCTATATGAGAACTCTCAGTACTATCTTCCCAATTTTTCTATAAATCTAAAACTATTGTACCAATAAAATTTTTTTTTTTAGAAAAAGATCATTGTCTTAAAGATGGATTAAGTTTTCAGAGATCTTTAAACATGACTACTAATAAACATCAGTTAATAGTATTAAAATTTCTGCTGAGTTAATTAAAATATTAACCCCCAAATTCATTACCAAAAAAAAGGGGTAGGCATCACTTTCTAATCCATTTCAAATACAGTAATACAGCCAAATATAAAGCAAAAGATGTAGTTCATGTTTTCTTAAATTTCCTTCCAGGTAAAAACTATATTAGTTAAAAAGAGCTCATTTTAAAGTAATCTTTTAATTTGCTAGGGCCAGATTTATACCTTATCTAATGGGTTTAAGTCAACAACAGGCCTGTTGATAATTTTCATTTTTTAAAAATAAAAATCTTGGGGAAAGCCGGGACGGCTCAGCGGGTTGAGCGCTCGCTTTGAGGCCATGAGGACCGGGGATCGAATCCCGGCTCCGGCCCAGGCAGGACCCACGTGCTGAACTGGGGGGTTCCCACAGTTTGGTTCTCTAACTGTCTCTGTCTCTGTCTCTCTCTCTATCTGTCAAAAAGTAAAATAGAAATAACTATGCACTGAAGACAAAAAGATAATTTCTCTCTATAAATGTGAAAAGATAAAAAAAAAAAAAATTTTTTTTTAAAAAATAAAATAAAATAAAATAAAATAAAAATATTTTCTTCCATGTGCTGATCCTTTTAGTATCATTGCTTTAATTAAAATCTTTTGGCTATTAACCCCCAAAAGAACAAAGTCCATTCTGTGAACTTAAGAAAGTTGAAACACTCCAAAGAAAGGGGAAAAAATAGTAATTTTAAAAAGGAGCCTCATTTTAACATTTTGTTTCAATGCAGATCTTCAGTTACCAACAATTAATAAGATCACAGTGAAAATTCCAGCTTTGGCTTAAACAGCAAACCCCAGTGACCTAAGATTAAAGCTCTCTCCTTGTTAATAATTCACTTTCTTACAAAGACACAACATGAAAGCAGAATAAGAGGGTTTCAGAGAGTCAAAATGGCTGGTTCTCTGATCTTTAAGAATGAGTCTTACCTTTGCTAAATCGAAAGAGATTTACAAAAGAACTGTATGCTGATTTAAAAGGAGGTTCATCCTGATCAGGAGTCAAAGGTTTAAAGTGTGTGAGATGAGAAGGACTAGGAGGAGATCGAGGCAAATCATTGGCAGATTCCAGTGTTGGGGAAGTTTTATCATCTGTGGCCATTTCATGAGTCTAAAAAACAAAAGAAATAACAAAAAGATATAAAGTTCCTCTGGAAGCCCAAGCATTTATTTCCAACAGCATCCCTAAATACTGGAAAACCTGACTCTGAAAATTCAGACCTATGAAAACCAAAAAGGAGTAAATAAGTCTATTAATAGGTTAGCATATACTCCAAATGAAGAACTGAAAACACTTGAGGTCTAGATTAAGACAGTCCCAATCACCTAAAACTGTGATTGCAGAGCCAAACTAATTTTCAACACTGATACTCAAATTATAGAAAATATCAAAATTATTTTAAAAATTGGAGGTAAGGGATCAGTGTGAGCAGGTTAAAAGGAAAAAAGGTATTTTCACATAATTTAGAACCCTTTCATTTAAAAAAATTTTGGAAGATATGTTCAATAGCTTTTTCAAAATTATGGGGGGAAACTGGTTCACAAGCATATACATTCCTCAGAGCTTTATTTTACTTATTTCAATTTTTTTTCTTTTAAAATATATAAAAGATAAATATTTCCAAGAAAAAAAATTGAAAGTCATCCCTTAATGACACTTCTATTATATATAACCCCCAAAATTGCCTCAAGCTATGACTCAACACCTTGAGAACTATCCAAATCAACCGTTTGCCATCTCTTCCTCCTAAGCACATAAACCTGTTTTTTTTTTCTTTTTTTACAAAGATTTATTTTATAGTTTGAGGAAGGTGAGACAGAGAGAAAGGGGAAGGACCCAGAGTCGTCTCCATAGCTGTAGATCATTAGTTATGACAGTTTCATTCCACACAGGTGGACAGACATGGGGCCTTGCACTGTAGGAACCAAACTGTGGGCCTCCCACGTGGGAGGCAAGAACCTTCGCTGCCATCCCAAGCAGTTACCAGTTGCTCTGCAACTCAGCATACGGGTTTGCATGGGCCAGGGCCTTGGACCTCACAATTGCAAGGAAAGCACTCAACTGCTGAGCTATCCCAACATGCCCTAAAATGAAGATCTTAAAGAGCTTTTTTTTTTTTAAACAACCAATATTCCTAATTCAAGAAAGCAGTAAAGGTAACCACATCACCAGATGGAGGTTACAGAAAAGCACTGATGTCTGTTTTGCCATATTGATTAATACTTCAAGTAAGAGAGAACCATGAATTATGCCTAACTCTAGTCCTCAAAGTGCTATAGTTTGTGATCTAATTTATATTTTACTAAGAGGACATAAAAACACTTTTCACTTTCAAAATCATATCAACAATCTCATTTAGTTTTTACAAAATCCTGGAAGGCTCACAGAGCTGGCCTTGTTATTACATATTTGCCTGTGAGGCAAACAATGGACACTGAACCTAAAACAACTTTCGTGAGGGTCACACAAGTAGTCAGTGGTAGAGTTGTAACTAAACCCCAAGTTTCACTCCAGAATTCTTTAGAGCAAATTACTTTTGTAGCTCTTCAGACTTCCAATTCTAGCCTATCTGAATTCTAACTACTCAAGATGTTGCCTGATTAATAATTCACTTAATTAATTAAACAAAGCAGAAATGAAACCACTGACCTGAACAGAATTTTGGCAGTAAATGTTTATTGGAATGCAGGGAGGGGTAAAGGAAAGGAGCAAGAAGAGGAAGGAGCAGAGGATGAAGAGGGGGGAAGGGAGAGAAAAGGAGAAAGGAGAAAGAAGGTCTCCAACATCTTCTATTGGGGAAGGTAGTCAACAATCCTTCTAAAATTGTAATAACAACCCATATTCCAATACAAAGTGTTAGGAAATAAGCTGGAGATTTATCAAATGTAAACTTCAAAAGGTAAAAAAGGGGAGAGAAAAAGCACTAGAGAGAAAATAGTATGGCAGTAACAACCCTCAGGCCTCAGAAATCAGCCTACATTCTATTTTGAGTCAAAATTTTTGACACAAGTAACATCAAAAGCAGACTTAGCAATCTGCCTAAAGAGCTTTATGCTTTTAAGGGTCACTCAACTACAAAACTTTTTTTAGGCTTATAGAGATGTGAGGGGGAAATTACCATGAAAACACTCAGCAAATGCAGTCTCTGAAACATAATGCAATCATGCAGAATTAATTTTTAAAAAATCACATCATGACACCAGTATCTTTTTTTTTTTTTTTTTTTTAAGATTTATTTTTGTTTTTGACAGAGAGAGACAGAGAGAATGGGGAGGACCCAGAGCAGTCTCCATAGTTGACAGCATTAGTTTTCCATATAGTTTCACTCCACAGGTGGGCGTGGGTCTGCACAGGGCAGGAACTGGGCCAGGAGTCTCCTGCATAAGCCCTGGTAATAACTGAACTGGGGGCACATTCCAGTTCAGCACATGGGTGCGCATGCGCGGGGGCTGGGATTCGATCCTCAGGCTCCAGGGCTGCAAAGCAAGTGCTTAACCCGCTGAGCCATTCCAGCTTCCCCAACACCAGTATCTTGAAAAACATATTCTCTGTGATATAAACTAGGACTCATTCCTAACTGATATATAATTAAAAGTATAAACCTACTCATCCAAAGAAAGACCCCTTGCCTCTTCTCATATGAAGGTTGCTATTATATGCAGACCCACTTCACACTATCTTGTTGCTTAAGTCAATCTGAAGGCTAATCAGATATTAAAAATTAAAAAATAAACCCAACCTACCAGCCTATATCAAAATCTTAAATGAAAAAAAAAATCTAAATATCAGTGGAGTCATTTCTGACTAGTTGTTTTTTTAAGAATACTCTATAATATCTAATAATACAGGGCAGCTGAATACCAGAAATGTTAGTTTCTATCAGCAAAGGGGTTTTTATCCCCCCATTTTTGATCAACATGCAGTCAGAAACACTAAAGGAAAACTACAATGTGATTACTATTCCTAAAAGAAGAAAATGGGAGGACATAGGAAAGTAATTTAGCTCTACACAAGAGGCTGAGCCTGCCCAATCTTTGTCACAACCCCAAACCCAACTGAAAGAAACTAAGATTATTTTTTCTAAGAATCCTGACAGAGAGGGAATTTTGGAGTGGCAAATAACAAGATTCAAATACATCAGAAATAATATTTAAATACATCAGAAATAAGACAGTGCAATATGCCAAGCGACTACCTGTACTGTCAATATCGTACTAAATTTACAAGAGGATGCACTGAGTTAATACATGAGAATTTAACATATGCACACATCAGATGAGCAAAAATAATTTGCTATATACAGATTTCTAGAATTTCTCGTATTTCCTGAATGTCTTAAGAACAATAATCTCTATATTGGATAGAAGGCCCTTAATTCCTGAAAAACATCCATCACAGTCCTGTCTCATCCTCTTGTTGGGAACATTCTAAGCAAAGGGGAAAATACTAATTGGGAAATCGAGTCTCTTCACAGACTCTGAAACAGGCAGAAACGGAATTGCCTCAAATAGCAGAGGCAAGCATTTAAGCAGGCATACACAAATTTGAAACCCCACTACTGTCATTTCTGTAGCTCATGAACTTTCTTTTCCAGTCTCTACGGATGGACCTATGACACAAAGGCTTATCTTCCACCAGAAGATGAAGATGAAGGAACTGGACTGTGCACCTCCAAAATAAGCTGGGGAATCAGGGAAGCCAGCTAACTGAGAGCACAGATTCTCTGCCTTTTCTTGCCCAGTCTCGGTCGCACTCTGGCCTCCACTGCGGTCGTGCAGCCCTAGATCTCGCCTTCACTTCAGCCTGGCCCCTGAGTTCCCCAGATTGGCCTGCTTCCCCTCTCCGCCCCAGACGGAGGCGCGCCAGGCCCCGGTCCTTACATGCGACTTCCGCCCGAGCCCCGCAGACCCCTCCGCCCCAAGCGCAGTTTCACCGGGATCAGGTACAGGAAGCCAGCTCCGGACCACAGCGTTAATGAATACGGGGTGTAGGCAGTTACTGCAGGAAGCAAAGCTGCTTACATGGTTGATGCAGCTCCTGGCTCCTCCCCCCCAAGGCTCCGCCCCCTCATCCCGTTCCTCCCCAATCTGCAACCTTCCTAGCCAAGGGCTCCTCCCTCTCCTCCCCGCCCGCGCGACGCTTGGATCAGATGCTCAGGCAGAGGGAGTCCAGCCCGGATAGAGTCGTCCTAGAGACAATTAGGCCAAAGTTAGGCTCCCTTCAGCCTTCCTTCAGGAAGCCAGAGAGACTGCGCACGTGAGCGTCACGCGTGTAGCGTCACCAGATGGGTGCAGGCTAGACGGCGGTTACCGTATGTATTCGATTATGTGCGCATTCATAGTATGGGGTGTAGACTGACATTTCACTTATGTGATGCAGACCACTTCTATCAAGAGAGACTTGTTTTCATACTTGGGTGACGCTGCCGATAACTGATCACGTGACTTAACCAAATTACTGACTTTTTAGATTCCAGACCTCTTATCTGTCAAATGAGGCTAATAATAATACCCACTTAGTTGTTTGAAAAGTAAGTAAAATATTGCACATAAAGCATGTTGCGCAGTGTCTAGCCCAGAGTAAGTGTTGTTAGCTCTGCGGACTGGATAAAAAGGAACCACTTACTAAACCTGACAAATTCAGAGAGACATACGTGTCAGATTTTACAAATTCAAAGACTAAAAAGAACCACAGAGGGTGGTTTGAACTTCAAATTCCTGACTAAACGCAGGTCATGGGGCTACTCGCATCTCTTTTAAGTGAACCTGTCTGTTGTCTTTGCATCTAAAATAACATACCTTTGAAATGTCAGTAACCTTTTACACATATGTCAGGGCACAACCACTATCTTGTACCCAGCAATGTAAAAGAAGTATGTGTCTCTCTCTTTTACTTTTATCCAATCCTAGAGATAGCCCCTTTGCTTTTCCCACCCCCTTAGTCTGACAGTAATGCATTTTATATAGCCCTACATCTCTTCCTTTTATTCTAATGTATAAAATAAGCTGCAAAACTACCATTCTCCAAAGCATTTTCTCAGTCTGTTGAGATTTTGCTTCCCAGCAATGGCTGTCAGCTTGGCTCAAAAAAAAACCAACTCATAAGTCTACAGGTTTGGACATTTCTTACTTTGACAGCCCTATAGCTAATTTTTTCATTCAAGTTTTAAGTTGCAAAGACTGGTGCAAATGAAGTTACCAAGCCCCGTTTTACTCCCTGCATTATCATTTTGTCCTATGATAACCATTGTGTCATTAGCTGAAGAAAACATGCCCAAATCTGCTGATTGTAATTAAGGGTTCTTGGCAGAAGCAGTTGGAAAGGAAATCAAACCAAATGTGAGGTGTTACTTTGATTAAATTCGGCAGGCCCTTTTCCTCAAGAGTTTTGACAAATCCCTACCCAGTTTTTCTTGAATTTGTCTCCTCAGCTGCTGAAGAGTAGCATCGAAGCCTAAAGACTGATACCAGTACAAATCTTATTCACCATCCTCAGCTGGGCTTCTCAGCAAACATCCTAGGAGTTGCCAGTCAGCTTCCTCTTCCATTTCTCACTGCTGCTATTAATACCCACACTAACTGGACTATCATTCTCAGCAGAGATTCTCATCAATCTCAGTGAAAATGTCAAGATTATTGGGTGTAACCCCTAACCACCTAAGTACCACCACCACCACAGTTACCTGAGTCTACCCTGGCCTAACTATGGCCCTCAACTCTGGGAGAAAGGAGCCTCTTCTTTTCCCCAGCTCAGTCCTCCCAGCCCCCAGCTCACCCTCTCCTGTCTCCCCTGGGAGCTGGCACCCTATCTTCAGCCTCTCCTTTTCCAATGATTCTTTCTCTTCAGCAAACATGCTCAAGTCACTGTCACCAAAAAAAAAAAAAAGAGAAGAAAGAAATCCTTCCTTATAATCAGCCTACCAGATGTTAATAGTTCATAAACTTACAACAAAGTATACATTAGACACAGAGATCATATGAACTCAAGACTCTAATGTATACAGAAGTTCTATAAATGGTGTTAAAAGATAAACATTTTAAAATTTTTAAGAGCTTATTTGAGCAACAATCCATTTGAACAGGGGAGCTCCAAATTGGAAGTGGTTAGGAGTACTCCAGAACAGGAACTAAAGGGAAAGTCTTTTATAGAGGAGGCAGAAGCAAAGCAAGGAAATTATTTGAAACCACATGAAAAGCATACAATCACATGCTAGACAATTATGCAGTCATCAAAAATTCTGCTTACTAAAACTTTATAAAGCATTCCTCTGCACTTCACAGTCCACCATCGTTACAAAGGTTTCTTTTCTCCAAATTTCCCTATCTCCCATTCATACTTCAATCTCGTATAATATGGCTTCTATTGGAATGATTCCCATAGAATTATTCTTTTTAAGGGGTATTCATGAGGTCTTCGTACCTGCCAAAATTATTTTCAGATTTTGTTTTCCTTGCCCTCTCTATGGTACCCCTCCTTTTTGGAAACTTTCTCCTCCTTTGGTTCCCCTCAGGCTCTGCAGATTCTTCTATAACCGCCCCCCCCCCCCCCCCCCCC